>WOGP01006272.1:0-12507 GCA_015342065.1 Leptinotarsa undecemlineata | reverse complement strand
CTCATCTATCAGTTCCAAACATTTTTCCTTACTCCAATCCATATCAATTTATTTTAAAATATTATTTGTATCAAATTAATAAAATAATATAACCACCAAAAACTCACGAAAAAACCACAAACACGCATAATGCTCCTTACTCTCGTACTAACTGAAGACCGGCGAACGAATAAATTTCCTTTGTGCATATCGCATTTACCGACAAATCCCGGAAAATGTACGTCGCGACGTACTCACTAGGGGAATTTGTTCTGCGCGCGCTGCGCGCTTTCTTCGTTCGTTGTTGCAAATGAATACGCACCTTTAGATGTTTTATATTTCTTATAACAATAAAAAAGTAGTAGAAAATAAAAAACGGTCCAATATATACTTTATAAATTTATAATACATTGATACATAAAACAATCAAGAAATAGAAACAACTTCAACTGAAAATTATTTTATCAATTAATAAATGCTGTCATAAATAACTACATACATATATTCAACATCATATATAATAAATATATTTAGCGGTTCTTCTACCAATATTTCTCCAAAGAGCTGACAAGATCCTTCGGGTTAGTGCTTGGACCATGTCTTTCAACCGGCACACCATTTTTGTCAATGATGAACTTCGTGAAGTTCCATTTGATGAAATTTCCCAAAGTACCGCCCTGCACATGCTTCAAATATTTCCACAATGGATGGGCATCATTTCCATTCACATTGATTTTCTCGAAAGTATCGAAGTTGACGTTAGTTTTCTGCATAAATTGGCAAATTTCCTCATTAGTGCCAGGTTCTTGGCCCGCAAACTGATTACAAGGAAACGCCAATATTCTGAGCCCCTTGGACCCCGAGTATTTGTCGTGCAACTCAATAAGCTCGGCATAGTTATTTTTTGTGAATCCACACTGTGAAGCTACATTTACAATGATACATACATGACCTTTGTACTTCTCCAGAGAAACTGGTTCGCCTTTTATGTCATTTGCGGTGAATTCGTAGATGGATTTGGCGTTTTGAAAATCGGTTGGATTACCCATGGCTGATGTACAGGAACTGTCAACACTGTCAAACGAATTGTCACTTGGACAAAAGTTTCCCAACGCAACTGCGATCAAACTAAACAAAATAATTGGTAATAACATTTAACTTTCATGTATTTATCATTTACATAAAGAACCTGCGCACTGAAAGTGTCAATGAGGACGTGGAGAACAAAACATATCATTTATTTTTATCTTAATTATACCGTGAGCACAGGGACGGCGTTTGAAAATTTACCGTAGTGTTGGTTTTAATTCATATGTTCTCATTAAATCACATACAAGTTGAATCTATTGAAAACACTTTTCTCACATCACATCAAGCTAACTTGACGCGACGAGAGGTAGTACTTTTGTTCCGGAACGAAATTTGTTGGAAAAAAACTGTTTCCATTAACCGTTAACCAGAAATTGTTGCTTTCATGATACATCATGTGATCATATAATTGAATAAAAAATAATTGAAACATTATCCAATCATATTCAACGAGTAAAACCAGCAAAATATTTTCATTTCACAGTAAACAATTATCGATAATAGTATCTATCTATCGTTTTTGCGCAATTTTCAATATTTGTTCATGTTCAATTGACGATCCCGATGAATGAACTCGTTTTTAGATGACACTGACGGGCCAAGTATCACTTATCATTGTTAAAGGAGGCAAAAAAGTTACTTTCCGATATCTGTTGTTTAAGGTATATCCATATTCTCAATGAATCAAATTAAGGAGAGCAATTCGTATATACGGTGTCAGTGATTGAAAACATCATATCTCCCGAATCCTGGAGCCATCGGACAAACATCATTTCAAAAGAGCCGATATTTTGACAGTAACTAGTTGAAAAACATATGTTAAAAATGTCAATTTATTCTTGACTTATCGCACTGAGAACGTTGGTCGCTATTGTTAATAAATGGCAATATCCTTAAATAACACCTATTTTATTTGTCACATCTTAGGACCATTTAGTTTATCAATAGCAGTGATCTGGGGTTAGGACGTTAGATATTTATAACAGGACCCCTTTCTGTACTATTTATTGTCAAAATATTAATGTTGTTTGAAAAGATAAGTTGTCGGGAAAAACCTTTAGGATGCTTCATCATTCATCAAAATAATTGAATACATCAACATAAACTCTTTAATGAAAGGTAGTCTAGTTCAACTCCTGAAGACGCCAACTTGGTTCGTGAAACATTGCAGTTCTGATGTTTGGATATACTAATTCTCTGACACAGAGGAGTTTTTCCCATCAGCTTTTTAAAATAAAATTAGCTGGCGGCTCTCTATTATCTGTATAGAAATTTGTATTTGCAATATGCAGATATAAATGAAAAAACCAAACTAAACCATAACTTAATATACTTACTCCGACCCTGATTATTTTATTATTGCTATGTTCAAACGATTATGATTTGAGGTTAGAAGTGATCTCCACATTTGACATTTACTAAATTTTTTATTTCATTACAAAAGCTAGTAGCTTACAGCTGGCAGAAAAAATTATAAACAGATAGTCCATATTGTTCCGAATTACTTTTAACATCCAATATTCAGGTCAGCATAGGACAATAGGACTCACAAATCAGATGAGCAATACTTCAGAAGGGATATTATTTAGTTCAATTTCTTCATTTGAAAATTACTAGTTGGTTAATTTGTAACTTACCTCAGAAATAAGTCTGAGAACATAATTTTTCAAGTAAAAAATATGCTAATTAGCGAGTTTACACTTGATGAAATTTCAAATTATGGTCGATAGCTATTCCTAAAACTTTCAAAGAGTGAATGTTACATCCTACCCATCGACTTGCAACTTAATATTGTCTATAACCCTCCGTCAGCCTTTATTTGCAAACACGATGAATGCTGTTTCAGGGCATTGATGACGAGAGTGATTTCTGTAAATGTTCACTACCTAGTTTATTATTACCATTATTCAGTTTTCTATTTGATGTGTGGTATGGGAAAAATTGGAAGGTGTCAATAATGAAAAACAATGGTGCAAGAACAGAACCCTGTGGGGCTCTGTTACGAATCATAAATTCAGAGGATTGCTTACCATTCACAACTCGCTGGCTTCTCTCAAATATACATGACTGCATTTACTTAAGGAAAATACCAGTCATCATTAGATTTGAATTCATAAAAGCTTTCGAAATTTTACATTAAGATGAGGTATCATGACAGTAAAAATTTTACAAATATGAATATGAACCAGTACCAATATGAACTAATCGGGGCATACACTTCATATCCAGACACATGTACTACTGTTGTACATTGTATCAATAAACAGTTTTATTGGAAAATCTCACAATGAAATATTACTCACCAAAAACATCTTGTCAACATAAAAAGCGAACGAATTACCAAATCAAGTAGGAACAATTAAGAAGCTAGTTTTGATTTACCAACAAATAATAAAAATGACAGTAAAGTATATGATACTTTATGGAAATAGGCGGAATTACCTTCAGTAGTCTAAAACATCTTTACTTATCATCATTTCCTTATACCATCACAAATATGAATATGATGAGATGTCAAAAAGCTAGCAATAATTATCTGTTTCTCGGGTAAGGGCTCAACAGTAAAACATTCAAACTTAGTGCTATATCTTCAAGAAAAAAACAAAAATTAGAAGTATATTTTATCAATATAAACAAAAACATATGTTGTCAATATAACTTAGCAAGAATCAGCATAAATATAGGGAAACAAAATTACAATTTCTTTGCCACTTTTTTTTGGGTTTCTCAATAAAATTATTGATAAAAAACATGGTTGTAAGCAATGAGCACTTTAACTATGATCTATGAAATATCATTTCACATCATGTTCAACATTACCAATACTTCTCCAAAGACTTCACCAAATCTTTTGGATTAGTACTGGGACCATGCCTTTCAACAGGTACTCCGTTCTTGTCAATTATAAATTTGGTAAAATTCCATTTGATTGCATCGATCAGCGTACCTCCTTTTTTGAATTTCAGGTAGTTCCATAAAGGATGGGCATCGCTACCATTCACATTGACTTTTTCGAACACGTCAAATGATACATTTTTGCTTTGTATAAATTGACATATTTCAGCACTATCTCCTGGTTCTTCCCCGGCAAACTGGTTACAAGGAAATGCCAAAATTCGCAAACCTTTGGATTCAGAATATTCATTATATAATTCATTCAGTTCAGCATAGTTGTTCTTTGTATATCCACACTGGGATGCCACGTTGACTATGATACATACGTGTCCTCTGTATTTTTCCAAAGATACATTATTACCTTTAATATCCTTTGCACTGAATTCATAAATGGATTGTGCATTTTTATAGTTTTGGTTGGTGGTCATTTTCTTGGGTGAGGTTGTAAGAACTCTGTAGGTAAAAGCTACTTTACATAAAGTTTTATAACTCTTGAGTAGCATTTATGTTACGGTCTTTATTTGTAATACCATCAGTAATAAAATACAGAAACAATATTTATTCTAAAAATAGAACAGAACATAAAATATAGGTTAAAAACAGTGTAGCCAACAAAAATTGTACAAAATACTCCAGAACATGGAACAAAAAATGTTTAATCGCAAAATATGTGGCGAAATAATGAAAATCCTTAAAAAGTCTCACTTAGTTTACTCTGATCCAGTAACTTTAGGAAACTACTGTTTCAGTTGGAATGCGTATTGATATGCACTTTATATTTTATCACATTTAATATCATTAAAACAAATTTAAACTAACAGGAACTATGGTGAAACATAAGGATTTCATGTAGATGCATCGTTGAAATGATATATATGAATCCTATACACTATTCAACAATATAGAAAAGTAACTCACACAATCAAAATAAAAAAAATATTTCTCCAAACTAACTGAAACATGAAATAATAAAAATAAATGTTATATGCAGGGTGTTCATTTAAAAACTTCCCACTTCGAATATCTTGAAATCTAAAGATTTGTGAAAAAAATTAAATCATGTTAAAAACATTGAAGCAAAAAATTTTTTGCGTTCGGAATTATGACTGTCCTGACAAGCATCTCATCTCAAGCAAATATCTTTATCACACATGGCGGGACGGTAGCCGATTGGGTTAGCGTAAGTGGTTTGTTCCACTCATTTCATTATATCGGTGATTCAATCCCACATCAATCTTCAGGTCGCACTCGTTTGTTCGTAGGGACCGACAGCTGGTTACCAGGAAAACTTTCTAACGTGTCACATCGAATAAACAGATAAATAACCATCACATCCTTTGACCACAGAAAGACAAAAATATTTCACAAATGAGTGCGGAACAGTTATCATGAACTTTTTGACAGATCGCAATTTTGGAGATTATTATTACCAAAAGCGTTTTCTGTGGCTCATGTATTCAAAATGTATTCGTCTGTGATTCAAATACATTCATTCTGGCGTTGAAACGATGACTTTACATCAACTATGATATGAAACGTATTCATCTTAATTTAAAACTAGCGTGAGGTTGGTTTTTTTAAATTTTTTTTTTTTGGAATTTGACATTACGTTACGTCGGTTTCTGCTTGAAGTGTTGAAAACTTTTCAAAATATACGTCTTTGGGTGATGTCGATTTTGGATACTAACAATCGAAACGTCGTGAAGTAACTTGGCTTGGAATCTTTTAATTTTCATTTCTTCTTAATAATTTTTTATTTTCATTTTTTGGTAAAAGTTCAATTTTAAATTGTTGCTTGTATTTTATTTCACTGTTATTTCAGTTTTCTTTGCTTGATACAATTTCATTTCTATAGATTCTTTCAGGGATTTCAAATCAATTTATATCATACTGGACAATGGAAGTCCGAACTAATGAAATGCACCACGAAACATTGTCAACCTTCAAATATATGTACAAATTTCTTAGATCTATTTCATCCTGAATTACTTTGCTTTCTACTTCTCTATACTCGTACATACTATGATGAAAATTTTCCAAAACCTTTCTTTTCTAAGCGTTATTCTCTTCCAAAAAATATACCCCACTCAATTTTACTATAGAAGTTCAGACAAAAGGAATAACCCATTAAATAGGATTGGAGAGCCATAGTTACTGAAAAACCATTAAATTAAATATCCTCTCTGTGACAAAAATTATGTTTTTATTACATTTTTCATCAATTCTGTTCTTCCCAATTTTTATATACCTGTTCTATTATTTATTTTACTTTGTTTTGAGGAAAATGCCACACCTGCCATTGAACATCTTGACACAATCTACAATTAAGTAAAATATTTTGTTAACATAGAATAAAAATACATACAAAAATTTAAAAAACACATTTCTTTCAATTTTGATGTTTCCTCATGAACAAGATTCATTTTGGGACGCTAATGATGGAAATGAAAGTCGTGGATAGTGATAAACGAATATATGTCCTCAAGAACTAAAATGTGATGAACAAGTTAACTACCAATATTTTTCTAATACTTCGATCATTTGCAAAGGTTTTGCACTAGGTTTCAGTCTCTCAACAACGTTGCCTTCTTTGTCAATTACAAATTTGGTAAAGTTCCAGTCAATATTATATCCTTTTGGCCCAGCAATTTTTTCTTTGATGAATTTCCATAGTGGATGAGCATTTTTACCATTAACTTCAATTTTCTCAAACATATCAAACTTGACATTTCTTTTTTTGGCAAACTCACATATCTTTTCGGAATCTCCAGGCTCCTGTTTGCCAAATTGATTGCAAGGAAAAGCTAGTATCCTTAAACCTTTCTCCACTGAATATTTATCAAATATCTCCACGAATTGTTCATAATTACTTTTCGTATGTCCACATCTTGAAGCTACATTTACAATAATGCATACATGACCTTTGTATTTTTCCAAGGAAACTTCTTTGCCATTTATGTCTTTGGCAGAGAATTCATAAATTGTTTTGATTTCTTGGTGGTCTGTATTCTTTTCTTCATGAAGGTTAGGATTACTGTCTTTTGTTTCCTTTTTTAATTTCATTTTCTTAGCTGGTGGTTCTTCTGATTCAACATTTTTCACTTCAATTTCTGCAGCTTCTTCAGAAGCTTTGGACTGGGTTTTATTTCTTGTACTTCTTCTAGGTGGCATTTTCCAAATAATTATTGGAAATCTCTACTCTTAACAAGTTGGATTAAAGAGGTTAGAGCGGGAAAATTACTATTCCTCTTCTCTTTCATGTAGTGGCCGGAGATGCAAGATCTATCCGGCCAAAAGGTTTGCGCTTGTTCAGGCGTCAAGTGAGGTCACAGGAAAGTGAATCTGGACAACATAGTCCATCCCTACTTCGAAAAAAAAGACGTTTAGTCTTTTATTGTTTATATTGTTTAATAGATTGTACTTGTGACATCTTTCATCACGTTTTCAAATTTGTGGTTATTTTCACTGGCGGTTGGTCTTCACCAGTCGATTATATATTATAGTTAATGGATTCGGTTCGATTGACAACTGACATTTTATGAAATTTAGAGCGTAGAAAAAATTCTTTATCACAAAAATTGATTTTACTGGCGTTCAACATTTATCGACATATCCACATTTTACAGTAACTTCCTACATATTTTGTTATTTATCAGTGGACATATCCGACTTCTCGTAACCTTGAAATGAAAGATTGAAGTTCTTAATTATGCTTGGTAGTATCAGGGTAATCAATTTAAACTTCTCTTCCTTTCTTTGAAATATTCTCATATATTTTTTTGTATAAAGATGGTGAAATAAAAAGCAAAATCATTTCTTTTCCAAAATATGCCTCTTTTAATTTAAATTAGAATAGATTGTTCTGCAATATACTATTAATAGCGTTCAATGTATCGCTGTGACGCACACGTTCGTTATTTGAATTCTATTAAGATTCTCGTTCATACTTCATTTTCGTCGTTTAAGTTTTATTTCTATATCAAATATAGCATCTTCGTAACATAAGACGTTATCATCAATTCCTAAACGCATTCATCATAATTTGATTGAATTGAACTTTACACCACATGTGAAATTACTAATATTGTTCTCCATCTATTTTTTAGAATATCTGGAAAGTTCATATTTTGTGTATTTCAGAACTGTTCAAATAAAATACAAAGGAAAGGACAGTTACGGTGGAATTGATGGATACCGCTTTGGAGTTGATGAAACTACGTTGAGGCCAGCCACTGCCAGCGCAGATGACGATTGCTATTGTATAAAACAGACACAGGGCTTGAAAGGAGAGTCAACATGTTGGTTGAACGGCGTCGTAGATGTCCATCCTTGTTTCGGTAAGTGTGCAGAAATATTCCCAGTGAATGATCAAACTGATCCAAATGATTTTACTTCAGAGAGACTTTAAGTTTGGATGTAACATTACTGTTCCCTTTTCGCCTCTCATTTGAATTTAATTCATTATTATTACTTTTCCTCACCTTGGTGTTTTCTGAAAGTATTTTATTTTGTATTCATTTGTAATTTTCATCGGTCAAAAACGGTCGGGAGTGCGACAGAAGAAAAGGGTCGCTCGAATGCTGGACAAGTGGCCCAAGTGATGCATGAGAGAAATCACGCAAAAGCACATCATCCAAACTCATATTACAGAAAATAGAGTCCACGTACATTGTTACTCAACAAATAGCAACCTCTCAACCCTAATAGGTAATATAGTTTTGGTCTATACCCAGTCCCTGTTTACCACTTACTTACGTTCTACTTCTTCTTCTCTTTTTTATGGTTTTTTGCTTCCCTTACGGCGCAGTAGACCAGTTCTCACGTCTTTGGTAAAATTTGAAAGTACGAAGGTCCGAGAACACTATCTTCGAATACCATCGAATAAATTGTTGATGAAATAAAATACAACTATTATTGCAACAAATTGGACATTTAACACCATGAGTACTTTTAATGCCAATTGATAGTTGACGTGTTTCAAATTAAAAATTGTCATATGACTTCATCAGGACCTATTACTGAAATAATGAGAGCATTACTTTATCTATACGAAACTATTCTATTTTCAGAAACCATGAGAAATCGGTGTCAATCTACAGGGATGGTCCCAGAATTACCAGGCCTAACAAAGAAAACACGAATTAAAAAAAAATATATTGATCTTCGAACATAATCTCTTTGCAGCTCGATATACTTTTCCCAGATACGTTCAATAAGTTTAATGCCGTTTTCTAATAAGAACTGTCTTACCCATCAAAATCATTTCTTTCTCGTTGAAAAATATTTGATCTCTGAGTCAATGAAACCTGATAGTCAATGAAAATTATCCCACGCGCACCCTAAAAAACCGATGCCATGACCTTGCCTGCAGATGAAATGGTCTCTGCCTTTTTTCAAGGCAGTTTCCCGTTTTAGATCCACTGTTTTATTAGTTGTTCTTTTTTATTGGGTGTAAAGTTATGGACCCATGATTCATCCATGGTTATGAAATGACGAAATAATTATGTTTTGTTGCTGTGAAACTTCGCCTAAACACTCAATTGAAACATCTTCAGGACACTGTTTTTGCTCGAGTGTGATCAAACACGCCACTCATTTTGCACACAGCTTCCTCATGTTCACATTTTCGGATAATATTCGATGTATGTATTTTTTGAAATTCTTACTGAGTCTCCTAGCTCGCGCACTTTCCGTCGACGATCATTTAGTACCATTTTGAGGATTTTCTGCAGTCACCTCATTCGGTCGACCGCTGCGATGCTCGTCTTGGCAGCTTGTACGGCCTCGTTTAAACTCTGCTACCCAATATTTTACTGTTGTGAACGAAGGAGCAGACTCACCCGAAGTGAAATCCATTTCAGCTTTTATATTGATTTGGCTGAGACGTTTCAAATGAAGGTATTGTACAACATAAAGATGGCTAATTTTCATTTTCACAAATTCACCGAGAACGTTGGTTACTTGTGGCTGCCAAACAAATACTAAACAACGCAGCGTCTTCAAACTCGAAACGTAAGCTTTATAGATTGTGATTTCTTTAATACAGTGATATATTTCAAACAACACCGCAACCTCTATGTCAGGCTGGGTACTTCTTGGACCACCTTCGTATATCCACCATCATAACACTTTTGGCACTCTCACGGTATCAACCAGACACCGTTGTTGCCTATGCTCCGGGAGATATCGAATCCATGGTGCGGAATCGGAAGTGCCGAATTTATTGATACAAGCTAATAAGCCTGATGTAGAGTTCCTCGACCATCACAGTAAGACGATATTCTTCGTGGGGTTTTCAGCTCGGGATGAGACAAATATCGCCATAAAAATGAAGAAGAAATAGATGAAATATCAGCTGATGTTATTTGTATTGCAAGAATCAAGACAGTCTGATGACTAATGTATATGAGGATATTGAAAAGAGATGCATGCATACGCCTAGAAAATGAATATTTCTCTTGTTGCTGAAACAAAAGTTTCATATATGCAATGAAAAGTCGATGAAATCGGTCGTTTCACCGAAGAGAACTGTGGGCTTTGTTAGGTATATCCTTCACTGATAAGAAGTAATACTCCGAAGCCAGTCTCCAGATGAAAACTTGATTAAGGACTTCTGAAAGAAACTTACATAAGAGTATGGTTGTATTTGTATTGCAAACTTTCGTTTTCCCCTAGGTATTGAAACGTATTTTTTCTGGATCACCCTGCAGAAATGAGAAAAATGAATAAATGTCAAAGCAAACGTTCAGCATCAGTAATGACTTTCTTCAGGTAATATCGAATTGAAAATAGTGTTTTTAGTCATATATTTCTGATGGTACATTTCTGATTTTGAAGGCTGTAATATAGGTAGTAGCAGTTCTGTATAGAAATTTTATCAGCAAATGAGGACAATAAGTAAAATGCATTTTCTGGATCAAAATGAAGCAAGTGCTTGAGATGACTCTTCCAGAATTTGAAACTCTGAGTCTTTCATTTGTATATTTAAGTAATACAAAATGTGTGTGAGAAATTATCCAAATTTTTTGAATAAATGACAACTGATTTGACAGTTATGGCTTGAACAAGATGGCCGTTATCAGTTCTAAGAGTCCCTGTTGAAAGACTCTATATATATAGAAAATAACAATCATCTCCAAGAATACTTTAATCCAACCAGATCGTCAAACAATTTTACACTTTTTCGCTTTACCATCCAGTGGATTCCCAAATTTATTGTGTATTCAAATGTCAAGTTTCTTGCTTTCTTTTCATTATGAGCGTTAATTGAGCCATTATTGTTTCAGGATCTCCAGTTTTGTTATCGTTCCCACATTTCCTATATGCTGATGAGTCATACCTCAATGGTCTTGTGGGTGTCTCCAAACCCAACTCCTCGATTCACGGACTATATTTGTTAGTTGAACCAGTGAGTATCATTTATTTTACTGATATTATTTCGCAGCAGATATTGAATATATCCGCTGCGTGTGATCGCTATCTATAGGTACCTCCCCCTCCCCCGGCTGGTACCACCGCAATCGGTAAGTCACTGCATTTTAAATAACATCTTCGAAAATATTGACAACAGGCACTTTCTAAAGGCCAAAACCTATCAAAAATAGACTATGGTTACAGTAATATGGTCAGCAGATGGCGTAATTCACTAGAATCAGGCCAAACCATCACAGCACAGACCTATTGTGGGGAAATCGACGAAATGTACTGAAAATTGGGTCAGCCGCAGCTGGTACTGGTTAATAAAAGAGGTCCCGTCCTGCTCAACGATCAACGCCCCTCCGTACGTTTCGCAAATCACCGTCTGAAAATTAAACGAATTGAGCGTCGAAGTGCTGCTTCACCTACCATACTTCCCAGACCTCTCGCTAGCTGACAGCCATCTTTTTGAGCATTTCTATAACTTTTCCAGTGGTAGAACTAGGACCAGGCAAAAATGGTCTTCGTCGACTCCATCGAATCCCGAGCACACAATTTTTATGCTGACGAAATTATTCGACTATGTGAAAAATATCGATGGTCATTTTTCTAAACAATATACGGCTGATTGTTTCCAAAGTTCGGATGAAATAAATATAGTTTGAAAAGAATAAAAAATACGTTTTTATACCATACGAAACTAAAAAATAAAAATTAAATATAATTTAAAATAACTACAAAACACGCTTTCAAAGAACATCGAACTGAAAAGTGGAAAGTATATCTTTCTTTACATAAACTTAAAACAATAACGAAAGAAAAATACTAGTATTATTGTGAAAAAAGCGTGGGAGCTTTGTGCCATATTTTTTGTATATCAAGCGTCCCGTCGCTTTTGTCATCATAATACTAGTATTTTTTGTTTCGCTATTATTTTAAGCTTAGTTAAAAAAATATTAAGAAGCCCCGAGTCTGGTTGAGATACGTAGACGACACATTCATAATATGGAACCATGGGAATGCAGAACTAGACAATTTCCTGAAGCACATCAACAACATAAGTCCTTCCATCACTTTCACGATGGAGAAAGAAGCCCACAACGAATTGCCTTTCTTAGACGTATTGGT
>WOGP01006271.1:0-12508 GCA_015342065.1 Leptinotarsa undecemlineata | reverse complement strand
GAGCTGTGACGCAGCTGTGATCTGCACGAAAACCCGATTGATGCTCTGGAAGAATATTATGTGTGAAGACATGCTCACGTATCTGTTCATCGATAATTTTCTCAAGGGCTTTTGACAGACTGCAAAGGATGCTGATAGGCCGAAGGCTTGAAAAGAGTTAAATGAATATTGAAGTAGTATACTCGAATAAAATATTTTGAACAAAATTAATTAAATTTTACTCTGCGGCGCACTGTTACTATCTCATACCAATTACGCTGATACTGTTTATGGTCCAGGTCTCTTGAAATCTGACAGGCGAACACTTCAACAAATGCAGAATTCGTGCATTAGACTCGTCACAGGAAAAGGAGATGTGATCATGTGTCTCAATATTTGGAATAACTTGGGTGGCTCAACATGGATGCTAGACGCACTCTGTATTCTGCTAGTATATTTCATACGGTTAACCATTGGAAAACATACTTACCTATTCACTAGATTGTCCTTCAGAACCAATAAACATAATCTAAATTTGAGATTCGATAATCTTTTTACTACACCTAAACATAAAACCTGTGTGTTTCGAAGTTTTTTTATTATAACATTGTACACTTATATAATCGGCTACGCATCGAATTGAAATCTCTACCACCTCTCAGATTCAAGAAGAATCTGATATATTTCAATCCGGTTCTTTTTTTTTATAAAATTTGATCAGTTGATACCTGAACTTGATATTTATTTGCTGTAAAATGTAGAAAATATCAAAATTATCATTATGTTGTTTTCTTTATGTTCATGACATGACTCTTCGCACTTGAAATATCAAATTATCATTTACGGCAGGGCTATGATTAACCTATCAGTTTGCAACTTGAGCCACTCGACCTGAGAAAAGCGAATATAAGGTGCTCTAATATGCATTTGATTTGTTCGTGTCATCTTGGCTTTAGACAGGTTGGATCCCCCCTTATGACTGATGTTCGACAGAGGGACAAACGGCTCAAGACTGATTTATGAGATGGCGGCATGAATGTCCTCAGACATCAGTACCACCCACCCTTCACCTAGACACCTACCTGGCTGGGATGTGTGGATGAAGATATTATTCATTTTTTAACGGAGGACATGAGGCCTCACTCGACAGAGTGTCTGGGCTTTCTATATCGGGAGGGGTCGCCTACAGGGTAATCCGTAGCTTTCCTAACTAACGGATTATCGTGTGTTTCTGCGCAATCAAAGACTTACCGATTCCTCGATTGGTTAGACTACTTAATGAGAGGCAGCTGCAAATCTCTGCGGATGGCTTCATTCTGTACGAAACAAGGAGCATTCACTATCATCCGTATTGACTTATTTTGCAATCTCTCCAGAATGGAGATACTAGACGGAGCCGCGTGTCCCCAGACGCTTGAAGCGTACATGATGAAAGGCTTGAACATCGTTTTAAAGATTGTACATTTGTTTTTTAGGGTCAATTTAGAAAGTCTATAGATCAGAAGTTACATACTTTTTATCCGACCCTCAATCCTTGCCTTCACGGTTGTGAAGTGCGAGTTCCAGGCGAGCCTACGGTCTATTAGAATGATGACGTACTTTACCCGTGTTTGCCAGTCAATCTCCCTTCCAGAGATCCTCACTTTTCTGACCGGAAAAGATTTCAATCTTCCGATGGTTATCGCCCGAGTCTTGTCCGGGTTCACTCGGATCTTCCATTCGAGGTACTAGCGCTCCAAGTCATCCAATCCACGTTGCATGTAGTGTTATCGGCGTACAGAGATATCTTCACTGGTGTGAAGTGAGTATAATGTAGGGGAGAGCATGGCCCCCTGCAGCACCCCAGCGAGAGTCTCTCTGTTGTCAGACAGAGAGTCCTCTACTGTAACCTGAAATGTTCTGTCTTTCAGAAAAGACCCAATCCACCGTATCAGGCTCCGATGCAGGTCGAACGCGATTCGTTTCTTCATTGGCCGCCGACAAAAGCAGACTAATCGGGCGATAGTTCTGGGGAAAAAGCTGGTTCTGACTGGGAGCATGGCGACGATCGCATACTTCCACCTTCTGGGGAGGTATCCGAGGACCAACGAACTGTTTATTATGTTTAGGAGGTTCTCTACACAGTTGTCCGGGAGCCTCTTCAATAACTTGTTGGTTATAGAGTCGACCCGCGGAGCTTTCTTGGCCTTTGCGGCCCTGATGTAACCCTTCATTTCTTCCACAGAAGCTAGACGGATGTTGCATCTGATTTGTTGCGATGCTTATCATTATCATAATTAGGTGGCTAAGGGTAAGTGTAATTTACTTACAGACCTCTGTGACCTGATACCAAACACAATTCACCCATGTCTCTCTAATGTAGAGAAATTGGTAGCGAAAGATCTGATTAATAGCTTTGTCAGTTTAAATCTCATGATTACATCTGTGCAATCTGGACTCCAGCATAATATTACCACAAACATTCTTACCGATTACCTCTTTAAAGGAGCAGATGATGGTTATGTGACCTGTTTTGTGTTTCTGGACTATTGTAAGGCCTTCGATTCACTCGATCACGGAATCATCCCTCAGCTGAACATCCTGAACGAGGTTCAGCATCAAACAAACTATCAAGACTCTCAATTTTATATAAAAACGTTTTTGTTGGATGAATATAAATGGTTCTGAGAGAGGCCTAACTCGGCGTGGCTGTATAAAGTTGCTTCGTTGAATTTTCATTGATAAATTAACATTTTTGAATAGATTTTTTATTTCCATTTTTTACTAGCGACAAGACGGGTGTAATGCTGATACTAAATCTAATCTAATATATTAAAATGGATGTTCGTTGGTTGGTAAGTGATAAACTTCTACATCGCTCAATCGATCGTGATGAAACTTGACATGTATGAGTAATTTTTCATAGATAAGGTTTTCAGGCTATCAATTTTTCTGTAACTCACCACTAGATGGCGCTGTAGAACAATTTTTGAAAGCACTGTTCTTTAAAGCTGCGCACGCCTAAGTTCGTCGATTCTGATTCTGTCAAAACATTAGAACAGCAGCGATACAGCAACATAGTACTAGTCTAACATATAAAAATGGATGTCAGTTGGTTGGTTGGTTGGTAAGTGATAAACTTTTACATCGCTCAACCGATCGTGGTGAAACTTAACATGTACAAGTAATTTTTCATAGAAAAGGTTTGTAGGTTATCAATTTTTCTGTAACTTGCCACTAGATGACGCTGTAGAACCATTTTTTGAAAGCACTGTTCTATAACGCTGCTCACGAATAAGTTCTGCCAAAATATTGGAACAGAAGCGATACAGCAACATAGTACTAGTATACAAATAAACGCGTGCAATCACTGTTAATCATAAAGTGCTATAGGGCGAAGCGCGACTTTCGACGCGCTATTTATAGACACGCGCAGCCGGCCCTCCGACCGGTACCGCCGCAACCGCTTTTTTCCTGCATTTTAAATCTGTAATATTTTCGAAAATATTCATTGAAATTACTTGCTGTAAAGGGCCATATTGATGTGTTTTTAATGCACAATTTATTTAAGGTACTTAATTTGATAAAGATTATTGCTGTATTGCTTAAGAGATAGACATATATCATTGCGAACTTTCTTTTTTGTAGACCTTTTGAAAGTGTACAAAACTGGTATATTATTTTGATCTATCTCGTAGGGTTCAGCCAGCTATTAAGAAACCCGTATCAAAATCCGTTGCGTAGTTTCAAAGATCTAAGCATACATAGGGACTGACAGCGGGAAGAGACTCTGCATTGATTTACGTTATTTTCATTATCGGATACATCAATGATCATTATGGTTGATTGTGAGATCGAGACAATAGAAAAATGAGAAATTAGATACCTATGTATGATTTCGAATGAAAATGAGAAATATATCTAGGGAAAACTGCAACGATTGTTGTTCCATGTGTTGTGGTAGGCTCATTTCAGTTATTATTCATTTGTAGTTCTAATTCATCTAGTAGAAAGTTTACCTACAGTTGTCCATTTCCGGACGCGAAATTAACATGGATATCTCCTGCTAAAATTTGTGGCAGCGACAGTTTTCCCCTTCAGAACCTGCTCGACCGTGACTCTTTTTCTCTCTTTCTACCTTCACTAACTCATACCTCCCCCTCAACTTCCGTTTGCCTCGCTCGATCACACTTTTCGTAACGCATTGTTGAATTTGACGAAATGTTGATACGTGAACCGGAATCTAGCAACAACTTATTGTTTGGTTATTTTTTAATCCCACAAAAGTTGTTCGTTCACGAATCACTTTCGAAAATATAATAGTTTCTGATTTTTTTGGCACCACTGGTATGCAAAAATTTGTTTGCCAAAAGTCTTCTGCGAATTTAATATCATTACTCAACATGACACATGAAATTAATTATTGATATTATAAATTGATGTATCTAGCCACTACGTGGTAGGAAATCATAATGAAGAAAAGAGAATCGAAACTTTCAGTTCTGTTCTGTTTTTTACCACTTTTATTTGTAACTATCTTTAGTGCAGTTCCATCCTGTAAGGACATTTTCAAACTATGTATAAGTTTGAAAATGTCCATTATACATTGAACTAGGTAAAAGTTTGGAAATGTCGTTATACATTGAACTATGTTTAAGTTTGAAAATCTCCTTATAGGACGAAACTGCACTAAAGTTAGTTACAAATGAAAGTGCTAAAAAACATAAAAAGTTTCAATTCGCTTTTCTTCATTATTGATATTATCTCGGTCTGTTCTACTGGTACAGGTAGGCAGTCATCAAATTTGTTAATACCATCCACCATTCAGTTGAATTCACCTTTGAAATGAAGATAAATAACTCAAACGAATTTTCTAGAAGTGACTATCTATTAATGAAATTAATGATGAACATGACATACATAATTCTGCGACTCATCTCTATCAGACTATTGGATAGTCCACAGGTTAGATATTATGGACTCCATCCGTCCCGAAAAACTACGAGAACAATTCATTTACCCCCACTGTCCCACTCGGGAAAAAGATAATAAGCGTCATAGGACATTGACATTCTGTGGTGAATTAACCAATAACATCGCATGGGTTAGAAAAATAAAAAACGAAGCAAATATATTTAAAACAATAATGCCAAAACTTCAGTGATTGTCTCATGGTTCTTGCCTCTTCTCAAAGAATGAAAAAACATAGGAGTAGTTTCGAGAGTGAAAACCAATTCCTCATTTGCAAACCATCATTTGGCAGAGGGATATGAGTTGTAACTTGAATATGTCGTATTACATTTCTATACAGTAGCTTCTCCAGTAAATAAAGACAGGCCCGAAGAATCCATTGTCTGGCGAAACACGTGTTGCGTTTTCGTAAAACTTTTTAGTGAAAATCCTAAAAGGAAGTGCTTCTTGAATAAGTCAATTGATTTAAGAATTATGAGAATTCACTGAATGACCAAATATAACTGAATCACACTTCTCTGTTAAATATGTTTTCTAATGTGGTAATTGGTAATTAGTTCATTACATGTCCATTTATATCAGTTATTAGGTAGTTAGAAAATCATATGATTCAGATTGTCATATTATATAAATAACTAGTTGTCGACCGCGGCTTCGCCCGCGTAGAATTTGGTTTTTCACAGTCCATTTTAAAACATAGTTACATTTTTTTATTAATCCAAAACTTCAAGTTTCTAACTTCAAAACTGACGAAATTCAATACAATATTTCCCCGTAGCGTGGAAATTCCTGATTGCCTTTCTTGTAGCTTATTCACGCTAGAATAAAGAAGAAGTATATTTCGAGTTTCTAGGTTCAGTAGCTTCTGCTGTACGTTAATATAAGAGCGGCATCAGCTAGTAATGTATATATTTACTTGAAAAATACATTAACTAAAATATATCCCAACTGCACTAAATAATGAATAGCTTCGATAATCGAATTGATACCTATAAAAAAATTCGAAAAACTAATACAACCGTCAACGACGTCTGCCCACTCGCGTCTGCCCGCATTGGGTGATGTTCTCGACGATTGCGCTTCATTGCTTAGACCATCCATCTACCCCCACGCATCGTCCCCCGTCGTCTTACTTGTATCAATTTTTATGATAATTTTCCAGATATTCCAAAATATGCATTGTTAAAAATTATCAAATTTAATTGTATTTATGGTAAGAGGTAGATATATGCTATTGGCGACTCTTTCAGAACTATTTAACGATTATCTGCATGTAATTCCAACGGGATAGGCAGCGCACGCTCAAGAATTTTTTCGACTTACTCAACACTTATCGTTATATTATGACCGAAATTACACAGAACCTTTGTAAACTGTAGCCTATATGTTATTCTGATGTATGAGCTGTATTTATGTAAAGTTTCATCTGAATCTGTTCGGTCGTTTAGGCGTGAAAGATTCACAAACATACATACATCCATTCTTACAAACTTTCACATTTATATTAGTATAGATATAAAGCACTGATTAGGTAGAATTTAGTCAGTATGAACGAACCTAAAGAAGCTATTGTATAGCAAAACTCGTGTTATAGTTTTGTAAACTGGTTGTAAACTCACAATAAGTGTTACCTGAAAAAATTGATTATTCGAAGGAGGATTGAAGCACAATCAAAGACCATTGTTCATTATTTGTTATTGATTTCCTGTCAAACAAAAAATGTTTTCTAGTAAAAATTGTGTCCATAATAGATTTGAACATAAGCCTGAGTTTATCGACCTTGAAGTTTACCAACTTGATGAACAATACAATCTGTCCCAAAGAATAATTTTTACCAATTTTTGA
The DNA here is from genome assembly GCA_015342065.1 of Leptinotarsa undecemlineata. Classification (NCBI taxonomy): domain Eukaryota; kingdom Metazoa; phylum Arthropoda; class Insecta; order Coleoptera; family Chrysomelidae; genus Leptinotarsa; species Leptinotarsa undecemlineata. Next base: position 5,734 of record WOGP01006271.1, on the reverse strand, counting down.
CAAAAATCTGACTCTCGTGCCTATTATTCCGTCAATAAAAACCAGAAACTGATTATTTCGGTATCTATAACATTAAATTTGTCTAATATTTTTTCAATAGTCGTTTTCACTTTGTATTCTTATATTTTTTGATTGAAATTATTTAAACTAATAAGGTCGTTGCTTCTATTTGACCTGGCCATTGAATAGCATTTCGTAACTATATCTGTCAAAATTTTGGTCGAATTTTTTATTTAGAACTTCGAAAAATGATCGAAAAAAGTTTCATAAACCCTGAAATTTGAATGAGGTTATCTACAGAGGAACCGACACAGAATAAAAAACCGATCAAACAGAATATAATCGTTTCTGTTGATTCCATATAAAATTGGTTGCACTTGTTGAGCTATTGATGTATGAGAATTCATGAATATTCATCATAACCTTATGTCCCCCCTTTCATCTGAGTCACAGTTCACAAGTAAAGTAAGTACAAAAACGTTAACCCGGCTTTGTTTTACATTCGAAACTGTACTCTGGTCGCGAACAATCGAACAAAATTTGAACGCACTAAACTAAACTATTGCGCTCTAAACGACCTCAGAACCGGTGTTCACCCATTTTGTCCTTGAGATTTACCCAATCGTGTTTTTTTTTTTCATCTCCGATGATTTTATAAGAGGCAGTCAGTCTTTGTGACTCTCATGCTGAAGATGTTCTTGTTATGGGAATTATTTATTTTGTTAGTGTTGTTGTTATCGATTCCAATTGTTTATCATTACGTTAACAGGAATACGAAGTACCTGAGGAACTTGCCTGGACCGAAACCAAACATGTTTTTGGGTAATCTCATTGATTTCATAGGAACCACAGATAGTGAGTGTTTTTTGGTGAAAATTCATTGTTGTAGGTATATAATATGATAATGATATGTCAAAATATTTAATGTACTAGTTGTTGCCCGCGACTTCGCCCGCGTAGAATTCGGATTGTCACATTGAATTTCGTGACAGACCATTTTAAACAAGTTTCGTCACAGTCCATTTTGAACAAATAGTTAAATAGTCTTTTATTAACCCAAAACTTCAGGTTCCCAACTTCAAAACTAATGAAATTCAATACAATCTTTGAAGCCTTATTTTTTCCCTTGGGGATTTTCTTTCTTGATGCTTATTTACGCTATACAAAACACCTGCCTGCATATTTTAATATTCTAGGTTCAGTAGCTTCGACTGTACATTAATATAAGAGCGGGCACCATCTAGTAATTTATAGTTTTACCTTAAAAATACAGTAACTGAAAAAATATGCCAACTGCGCTAAGTAATGAATAGCTTCAAAAATCGAACTATGTCACATATAAAGAAATTCGCAAAACTAACACAACCGTCAAACGACGTCTATCCGCGTTCGGGTCGCGTTCTCGACGCGATGGCGCTTCATTGCTTAAACTTCCCTTCTACCCCCGCGCATCGTCGCCGTCGTCTTACAGTAGACGTGACGCATAATGGCTTAGTGCGTTGCGTCAAGTTAATCTTGTGGTAACTTTCAAACGATTCGCCCAAATTACTTAGTGTGAAAGACAAAGTGTATCTTATTTAAATACTTGAAACGACAATTGTATCAATTTTTATAAGAATTTGATAAATATTCTAAAATATGCATTGTAAAAAAAGTATCCAATTCAACTGTATTTATGGCTCAGTATTTTGAATATCCTGGTTACCACATAAGACGTAGATATATGCTAGCGCGGAATTTGATTTGGAACTATGCAAGATAAACAATTTCACAGTGCATTATCGGTTATGGTACATATTTTTACAAAATTCCGAAACACAAATTTAAATTATAATTTGACATACTTCAACGGTAAAATGTTACCCCTACCTTCAACCCCTGTCGAATGGCAGTTGCAACCTCCAATTTTTTAAGTGAGAAATATAGGCTTATGATAAATCGTTTGAAAAGTCCCTTCATTCTCTATTCAAAAATGATATCGCTTTCATGTTTATTGCAATAATTGAGAAAGAAAAAAATTAAAATCATGTGGTTACCGAAATTCGATAAAATACACTCAAAATGTATTGCAATATACTCAAAACTCATTTCATGTTGAGGTATCTATAATAAGAAAGTAAGCAAAACCATAGGAATTTTCTTTTTAGATGGTATCCTTTGAAAAACTGTAAATCATTTCAGCGGCAACGTTAGTTTAAAACGCCTTATCAACTTGTTTTGTATGTTACAACATCAGTTGTCAGTATTCAAATTCAATTTTAAAGTTCGTTAACTTCAAGTCTGACAAATGGTTAGATTAACGAAAATGATTAGAATAACAGTTTTACAATGATTTGTTACGGAGATAAAACCCGAACACAACAGGAAATATCTCGCCTATTTTAGAAGAAATTTCCTAAGTTACTGTCCATAACTCAAATAATAATAAGCAAAATAGAAAATCAGTTTCGCAAGCTTGGTCATGTGGAGCAGATAAAAAAAGCCAATGCAATGAGTAATGTACTCAAATTAGATGTGTTGTTGAGGAAAACCCACATATATCGAGTAGACAGGCATCCCCTACATTCAATGTTAGCCATACATCGATAGTAAACATATTTTATGAAACTAACGAGAATGAAATTTACACCATCCTGTTAGGTATTAAATCTAATGCTGATAATATCAGCATACAAATGTTATTATATTGTTGTCCAATTATTTTACCTCACATATGCCACTTATTCAATGATTGTATCCAAAAAAAAATTATCCCACAATCTGGAAACATTCGCATATTATTCCGTTAGCCAAAATAAGCAATGCCTGACCTTCGCCCAATTAATATTTTGTGTGCCATATCTAAAGCGTTTGAAAATTTGTAAACTTGCAGATACGTAACTACTTGAATGATTTTATGATATTACCTACATGTAAGTCAGGGTTCCGACCTAACCACAGCTGCACAACAGCTCTTTTGAAAGTAGTTGAAGATTTACATTGTTCTATCGATAATAATGAACTTTATCTTCTAGTATTGCTGGACTACTCTAAAGCATTTGATCGTATTAACCACTCTCTACTTCTGGAAATACTGAAGTGACTGGGTTTTGCCTCTAGCGTAGTCACTCTGCTTGGAAATTATCTGCTGAACCGTTCTCAGTGTGTCATACTCAATAACAAAAAATCGAATACCCTCAAAATAAATAATGGGGTCCCTCAAGGATCGATATTAGGCCCACTTCTTTTTATTTTATATACTTCTCAGTTCTCACACTGCCTTCTTCACACTTCCATGCATTGTTACGCCGACGATACATAATTTACACTTCGATGAAAATTCACTCAATATTGCGCTTCAACAAATGAGTCATGATCTGCACTCTCTGATAACTGAATCAAGTAAATATTGTCTCTCTGTAAACCCAACTAAATCTTGTGTCATGCTCTTCGATAGGCCAAATGCAATGAATCGTTGCACCGAGTTGATTAACATTTCCATCGATGGGGTTCAATTACCAAAAAGTGACGTCACGAAAAATGTAAGCCTTTATCTCGATAATTCTCTGCGTTTCACTGCACATGTTTCTCAGATTATTAGAAAGGGTTATATGAATCTAAAGTTAGTATACTCGAGTAAAAATCTATTGAGCGAAAAAAATAAAATATTACTCTGCGACGCACTGGTACTATCTCATGCCAACTTTGCTGATACTGTTTATGGTCCAGGACTCTTGAAATCTGACAGGCAGACACTTCAAAAACTGCAGAATTCATGCATAAGACTTGTCACAGGCGTAAGGAGACGTGAGCATGTGTCTCTATACTTGGAACAACTCGGGTGGCTGAACATGGATGCAAGGCGCCCACTACATTCTGCTAGTTTATTCCGTAAGGTCATATCCACTGGAAAAGATTGTGAAGTGAAATTCCGATTGGTATTTTTGGAAAACCCTTCCGAAACTCGAAGGGTTTTATGGGGCAGTGCGGAAGCTGCATTTTTTTCAATTGGGAATATCCGTTAGCCGAATCTAAATGAGAGCTGTTCACTCAATAGTGGGAAAATTATAGAAGAAGGACTTAGTTTTTAACCTTGAGTTTGGCACTTTAGGCCACGTAAGTAGACAGTGAATGATTCTTCTTTTTTTATATTTCTTTCCTCACCTACACTTGCTACAAATCTACCATTATACCGTTATATATAGACAATATATTGTACAAGGGGTAGAAATTAGTTTCATACTGATGATTTCATTTTATTTTTGACATACGTGATACGCGCCTTTCGCTCTGGATCCAAAGCTAGCGGTTATTTAATTTTGGTGCTATTTATGGTTTTTTTTGGTTATCTTTGAACCTATATTAATTTCTATCACATTTCATCGTGACTTAATTATATTTAAACTCTAAATACAAATTGTATGTACATAGATATTATTTATTGATATGAATATCAATACATATACAATACAATATATACAATATATATACAATAACAATACGTATTCTTAAGAATCCGCAAGACTGCATCGATGCTGGCTATTGTTTCTCCGAAAATTGGAACTTTTAAGCCTTCATTCGCAAAGTACAACCTATTGAAAAACACAAGACTTTATGCATTACATCACATTGACTTGGCCGTACGACCCAAAAAAAAAAAAGAAAAACTACTCAGTACAGTTTATTGTATGATTTTCACTACAAATCATTCCATAAACTGTATTAATTAGTTTTTCAAGTATCGGCCAGTTCTATTCAATTATTCAAAAAACTAAAACTATCAGAGAAAGTCTAAGGTCAGCTAAAGACCCTAGAGAATCTTTAGCAATACCCTAGGTATACCGGATTCCTTTTAACTGCGGGTTAGTCCACATCGGAACCACGAAAAGAAGTATATGTACTCGTCTCACTGAACACAATAAAAATGCTCTCAAAGAAGGCACTAACATTATCTCATTCGAAGATATATAAATACGTGATAAAACTCAAAATTACTATTAATGAATATATAAAGAGGCAATAGAAATTCAGAAACACAGGGATAACTTCAATAGGAAGAAAGAGGCAATAAAAATTAAAAAAATCTGGCTACCTCTCCTCAATTGTACATAAGCAAGGTTTATTCAATGAAGAGGAACGGCGCCACTGTCAACCACTTCATAGATAATTGTTCTAAATGTATGAGATACAAAAGAAATAACCATTATGTCCACATGAAGTACCATCACAGCCATGGGAAAAATTAGGATTTGATTTTTTTCAACAAAAAATATTTTAATGTAATCATGAACAGGTACAGTAAGTATTGAAACACCATAGTTGATATTAAAAACTAATTTGTTTCGATTTCCATATCATCTTTGTCATCCAAATCATTGAGTTAGTATTCCCTCAAAAACTGCACAGATCTGCCTTCATCAAAGAACACCTCGTAAGCCTTTTCAATGTCTGGAACATCTACTTTGTGAGCTTTGCGTTTCCTCGCTATGAGACTCGAAGTCATGATAAGCTGCATGCCGTAACGCAAAGAGGTTTATTTGCAGATGCGAGTGTGAACAGCCAGGGCAGTGTCTGACATCTGACAGTCTTCTTCCTCGCAACGGATGGCCAAAATCTCCTTCTCCTCCTTCTTCTCGTATGATTCAGTAGGCACTATTATCGTCCCGTCCAGCAAATCTAATGGGATGCCGTGAGAAGACTTGTAGGTTGTCACTCTGATCTTAGTGATGCCCCTGTTGGTTGCCATCATAACGAT
>WOGP01006270.1:0-12508 GCA_015342065.1 Leptinotarsa undecemlineata | reverse complement strand
GTCACGGACCATGCAGAGAAGGGGATCCGAACTCCTGACGACTTTACAGGCTGTATCCAGTACCATTCTGTCATGTAGACACTCCAAACTCAAAAGTTCACGGCCTCCCTGTTGTCGGGGAAAGTACAACCGTGGAACGGACGATTTGGGATGCAAACTCCTATAGAGATGCATCGTGTTTCGGGGCTTTACGTCGAGTTGATATAGCTCCTACCAAGTCCACTTCACTACTCCAAACGAGTAGAGTAAGATTGGAACGGCAAGCATATTCGTTGTTTGTTGCAGCAACTTTGTTCTTTCCCGACAGTTCCGATGACCAGATCTGTCGAAGTTTATGCTGATACTTGCCGCGGAAGCTTTTATTATTGTGTTGGTTAATTTATCTTCTGTTCTGTATTTGTTATTATTATAGTTTTTTACTGTATATTTTTGTAAGTTTGATTTGAAAAACAGCTTATGCTGATAATCCGCCTGTTCATATAATTTATTTTTGATGATTAAAGTCGATTTATTATTATTATTATTATTACACATCTGTTGTACCACAAGGATCAAATCTAGGACCCCTACTATTTGATATGTTCATTAATGATATCGGAGCTGAGATTGATGTCAATTTATTTTTATACGCAGATGACTTGAAACTATCACAATATAACATGTTCTAATGATTGCGAACGTCTCGCCCTAAATTTAAATCGCGTTGCTATATGATGTCGAAAGAATAATCTATCTCTCAACATATCCAAATGTAATGTAATGTCTAACTCACTGAAAACCAATCTGAATTTACACAACTACGTCATAAACAATCAAGTTCTGGAGCATTCTGACACACTCACTGATCTAGATGTTACTTTTGATTAATCCCTCTCTTACAATAAACATATTGACACTATTCTAACAGCAGCTTAACATATTTATGGATTCTTAGTTAGAAATACCAAAGACTTCGAAAAAGCTTCAACACTGAAATTATTTTATCTCACTTTTGCTGGAATATGCATCTGTCGCATGGAACCCCTACTATCAGGTTCATATAAATCAACTAGAAACCGTACAGAGGCGCTTGCTAAAATATATGTATTTTGAACTTGAAGGCACGTATCCTACTGTAGGAATACCCTATTATGAATTGCTTATAACTCACAATTTTTGTAGTCTCGAAGTAAGGTGTAAATATTATTCATTTATTTTTTTATTCAAGGTCATTAATAATATCATCTGTTACATATGTTGAATTTTTGTGTTCCTAGACGATCATCTAGGAATAGTGTCACATTTTATCTCAACACTCCGCGTATAAATATAATGAAAAAATCTCCAATTTATACAATGTGCGATATCTGTAATTCTGTAAGTCATGTCCTAGATATATTCAACTGCCAGATTATACAAATCAAATGACATTTCTTAGCTTACTGACAGTTCTGTTTTAATTTTTTTATATAGATTCACAAATTATATTATGTAAGTACATATTTGTAAATGCCACTGTTTCTCCATATTCTATAATTGGGTTCATCCTGTAGAATAGTGTATGAAATAAATAAATAAATAAATAAAACTATTATAACATATTTGATACTTCATTTTCAGAAGTATTCAATATTTGACAAACTTTAAAAACTATTTTATATGTTAAGTGGAATACGTGTTACGATCTTGTAAATTGTTCACTAACTAAAAGAAATGCTTAAGTACACACAGATGTCAAAGATGTAGAATATCAAGAGACTAATTACGAAACATCAGCCATTTTTGAGACACCTAAATATATAAATTAAATTTTTTTATACCAATACACTCGCGAGCTGTTAATTTCATGTTACGGTCCAGTGTTAGGAATCACACGTTAAAAGGTAAGAACTCGTTAGTCCTCAGCTCGCACAAGTTTCTCAACTTCTGAGAGTTGTCCTTCAGCTGATTAACGGAAAAACAGATTTTAAAACAGATTTGAAACAGTTCTGTGGAAACACCTGAAAGAATAAATTAATGCACGGTGTGCGAACATCTATACCTTGATATGTATTGAGGGTTGCAGGAGAGTTCGTGGGCAGCTTGGTATTGCTTATTAGGCTTGAAATTTGGCCAGGAAACCATTCTTTTCTGCGGAAGATTTATGGAGGCTTCGATATTTTATGAAAATTTTCATATTTGTTTCGATAGCGTTCTTACTCAAGCGAATTGAAGGTCAATTAGAAATTCTTACAATTATTTCGTTATTTTATGTAGTATCCAACATATTGTGAATTACAGTTGTTTCCATCCGCATTGGATACCAGTATTTTATGCGAGGTAATAATATGTCCTGTCTGTGAGTCCAGATGAATTTATCTTAACAAGACGGCAGTTGAGCTGTCATCGTTTCATAAAGTTCACTATGTGCAAAAATGCAAAACAAATTGTTTGTGGGGGCCCCTCTCCTGTGGAAGCCCTGGGGCAGTATTCCCACCTACCCTCCCCCAAATCCGACCCTGGTGATCCGTGTACATGGATGCGACCCTGTTGGTCAGATGTAAATGTGATTGGTCAATGTTTACAAGTGCGCTTTGATTCCTTATCTGGGGACTGAAGCAAAAGAACGGTCGATAAAAGGCGGTGTGTTTGATTTCGGAAAGTTTTGTTATCTTTAATCATCCTTCATTTGGAATACTTTTTCGAATCAAATTTGGTGAATTTCGATCAAACCAGTTGTGTATGTGTGAAAATGTTTTTGATTCATCAGAATTTGAACTCCAGAGGATTTGAAAACATTTCATCTTTTTTTATTTTTCTGATACAGGCCGTAAATCGCTTCAAAAGGAAAGTAACGTTTGTTTTTACGAGATCGTTTCACTTTGGATGGGAAATTCTATACCGGCAATCCGGTTCAATTTTTTTACATATTATCATCTATATTTGAAGTACAGGGTGGACCTACACAGGATGTCCTGCTTAACTTGCTCAAATAGAGGAGTGAATACATGATCTTCGCTTAATCAAGTCAGCAGGAGAACTATATCCAGGTTACCACGTTTAAACTACTCGTTGGAACCGTCCATCATCACAGCACTTACATGGTGGTCCCACTGCGCCTTATACAAGACTTTCAAGCAAGTTATTCATTCTCAAAGTTTGCTCGCTTATTGTTTCTATCCTACGACCGTAGAACAATAATATACAGAGTTATTTACGTAAATTGTTTTGCGTAATTTTTACTCTGCTACGATAGTAAATTTATAGCGTAGGTATCTATGGTTATCCATGCAAGTTATGTTTCCTATTATATTCTGCTCATTGATTTCATTTGTTGTGGAATATATACATGGTCATTCCCGAGGGCTTACTTATCGAATCGTGTTTTTTTTTGTTCGCGTTAAAAGATCTGTAGTTATATTGTCTTTGAAATTGTGCGTATTCAACTGAATGGAAAACGAAAATGGTGGCAATCTTAGTACAATGTTTTTTATTTTTTTCCCTGTGGTTCAAGTCAACACCGATAAGTTGCGCCTAATCCCAAGCGATCCTTTCCCTAATCTTGTAATTTACCCTAATAATACCAAGCTGAACATCGAATTATATCCGATTGACATTCATGCAAGATACCTCACAGAGAAAAGTCTTGCAGATACTTCTCTTTCATCCAGTAGCAGGGCAATGCTAAAAACAAGTAGATCACCTACAGACATGTTTCGAGGTTTCAACTTTCGTAAGTGTAGGAAAGATTCAATCCAAACAAGCAGTGTGCCTGGAAATCGATTAATACCAACGCGTCTCAACTGCATGTATGAAACCTTCGTTTAGGAGAAATATTGTTAACTAGTAACAGCTCCATCTCGTGAACACAGCCCCAAGCGGTGAAGAAACATCCCTTGTACCAGTGATCTAACAGAGATCAAACGGTGTCTGAAGACTGCATCGAGAAGAGAAACATATGTACTAGAAAATACATATTTCGAAATGAAATCTTGAACTACAAAACAGGTGTAACATTAATGATAAAAAGCATCTGCGTTAATTCTAATACTTAGCTGCTGTGCACCAAATTTTCGAGCAACAGAAGCAGAATTCTATATCAGGAGGGGAAATAGTTTCCTTCTGAGCATGTTCTGCAAATAACCTGAGACTACGGAGGACATGAACTTCAACTATATGACCAAAAATGTCCTTTCTGTAACAAAGAATCAAAAGAAGGGACTGCTCAGTTCGACAGTTTTTGATCTCCACTGCAGCTTGCAGTGAATGGTCCAGTAAGCCCACTCACTTGAGACCTACCTACTCACCTATTTTTGAAAAAATGGTTGATTTCTATTTTTCGTCATCAAAAGATTTGAATTTTGAATTGAATTATGAGCTATTGAAATATTTCCTTCAAGGAAGGGGTGGGGGTGTGGTTGGTTGGTTAAAATATATCTATGACATTGTTTTTGGCTGTTCAGGATCCAATTACTGATTCATTTCCAGTTTTTTCAATGTGAAAACCATTTATTCTAAAGATGTGTCTATTTTTTACTGTTTATGAAATCGTGGTACGAAGACTTGAATTTCAATTCCTTATATGAATATATGAACAAATCTGGTAATTCCAAAGTACTTGAAAGTGTTTAAATTTGGGAATTTCCAATATTTCTTTATCAATATCTTTTATATAAGCTTCTAATGACAATGCATGTATATTCATTACTCTATTTGCAGTGATACGTGAATATATCTAATCAATGCCAATGTATTTTCAAAACTGCCCATGAAACGGTTTATGATATCTAGTATGGAACAATAGATTAATAAATGAATAGATTAATAAATCGTTTTGCATAGATTATGCATACCATGTTACACAAAAATATTTTGGGGGGTTACATAAGTTTTCATAGGGAAAAAATATTTTTTGCAAACCTTAAGCTATAGTTCAGTTGATATCTTGGAGATATACGTTCTTATGAAATTGTATCTCAAAATGAACTCCAACATCACCTCCTCAGATATTAGCATATATATCATTAAAAAACTTTCCATATAGGCATATCTTAGTGATATTGAAATATTTCCTCACTAGAATATTAGTTAATAACATTTTTATCTTGAAGACTGTAGTTAATTTTCTTTCGATTAATATCATTTTCATTCTAGTGCTTCCAGATTCCAGTACGAGCGAATTCCACACAACTTCTCTGATGTCTCCTCCACCTCCCACCAGTATGTTGAATAGCACCAAACAAGAGTTAGACATGATCAGTCCGCGGTACCAGGACAACAGCGCCTACTATCCTAACAACTGGAGCACAAATCCAACGTACAACAATAACTACTACTATAACCCGCCGTACAACCAACAACAATACCATCCACCGCCGGTGGTGGTTTGCCCCTCTTTGTATTCCACGGTGAACCAAAGCCAAATCCATTTCCACCTCCATGCTTCGACAGAGAAGAGTGATCAATTCAAAAGTGACCAGTTCTTGAAGTCTGAGCAATACCTGAAGAGTGATCAGTATTTAACAGACAGTTTACCTCTAACTTCACCACAGAGGGTGGATGTCATTCAGAATCCAATAAGTGAAGTGGTGCATACGGATCCTTTGAGGATCGATGACTCTGAGAGAGTGGCACAATCACAGAATGATGTGTGGAGGCCATACTGATATCAGTTTTAGCTTTATTTATTTTTTGTTTGTTTTACAACTGAAATGAGACGGATTTGAGTTTCATTTGTTTTTGTTCTCAAATATTGAGTTAGTTACACAAGTTTGACAGTTTTGAGTAACTATTGTAGAAGTTTCGAACGAATGTTCATGGTATACATTACGCCTGATCACACGTTTTCATACTCTCAAACAGAAAAAATACAATGAAGGATAAACTTTATTTCTGTTCAATATTGTTATATCACACAGCATCATAATTAACATCCAGATTTATAATCTCGAACCGTTCCACTCGAATGGAATTTTTCACGGTGAGTTTATTGATATTACGAAAAAAATCTATAAAACATAACGAAATCATAATCAAGCTGATACAGAACGTTAAATGGAACTAGTACTTGACGAAACTCCGTATCAAAAGAAAATAATATTACAATTTTCTCAGCACGGTGTTTTTGAAAAGATTACAGTGAACTGTGAGTTTTGAGGTACAACAAGTGAGAAAATAGAAAGGGGTCTTTTGAATTTTCAGAAGTTTGTTTCTATATCAACTATTCGAACGAAACCAAGGCACAAAGTGGTGTTTGTTATCCAATGCCAGGGAACGCTGCTGAAAATCCAATCAGAGGTGCTGCACTGATTCACAAATGAAACAGTTGAGGTAAATTGTTTGTTCAAAAACACCCAAGGTAACAAGTGTGCATGGTAATTTCCGCTAGAAAGACGCCCATCTTGGCAATCGATGGAAAACAGACTATTGAGAAAAATTCCATACAAGCACGTAGATAGAAATATTACTGGAGTTTTTTCCCAACACTAAAACGTTATTTCAACACCTCGACATGTGTTTCGATCTCCAAGTGATCATCTTCAAGAGGAAGATCAAACTCAGTTTGATGCAGGCATCAAACAGTACGTAAATGGAACCCAAACAGTCGTATTCGTGAATCAATATCTAGCCGTGTTTCGATACATCATGCATTTCCAAATTAAGGAGAGGAAATCTTTTTGATCTCTCAATTCAGTGACCTACAAGGTCTTTTATATTGATAATTAATCAATTTTCTGGGTGCCAGCTCGATGTTTTTGGAGAACATTCCTCAAGGAAATTGAGTTAACTGTAGACCAGACCTGGACATTTCTGAGTCAAGTGTCCTTCATTTTAGTGAAGTGGTACCTCAATACTCCTAGTAAATTTATAATTCAACCCAAAAATCTGTTCAGCTTTTTTTGACGATACAATAGTTTTGCTGCTTTTTGACCTAGCACATGACTCTGATGGCATCTCATTTGGTTGACTTTCCTTTATTAAAATTCTTTCATGGACTTCTTTAGAGTCCAGAGGAGAGATTTGAGACAATGAAGGGGATAATATTGTCTCTTTCACAAGGTATGGCTTCCTCATTGCCTTTGATTCCCTGTGACATACTATATGAAGGTATCTCTTTAGTATACATTTCGGATTGACAGGGATTGACAGATGGTGACAGATGGTTCCAAGAGATGTAGAAACCTTGAAACTATTCTGACACCAAAGAGGCTCCTATGGCTTTTTATTTTGTTATTTATAACTTCTCCAAAGTTCATCTCGAAGCAGTACCTAGAGGAATGAAATCCAGAATCTTCATAGGTTCACCCTGATTTTCAATGTGGTGATTTGATAGAAATCACCACATGAGAATCAAAATTTTTAATGAAACGCCTCTGTCTGGAATTTACGGCTGAAGAATGATGAAATTTTTGTGCTGTGATAGTATTGAAAGCGATATGAGTAAAAATACGTATAACTAGTTTCACTACGAAGAACCCATGTAAGGGGTCGACAGAAAATTCAACTTCAGGGTGACTGGAAATTTAAATTGTTTTCAGTTTCCTTACAGAATCTCATTTTTTGTAAAAGTGAGATCACGTAGAATCAGCTATTCCTCAGATTTTTTTTTTAAAAAGGTTCATTTACCACTTCATCAATACATTTTCTACAATCCGTGTGTATTTCAAAGGTTTCAGCATATTCATTCTCGAAGTTACATTATTTAATTCAATTTGATACGTGCTAGAAATCATACGCTGAACGAGAATACCTCCTTAATCTTCAGCTCACACAAGTTTCGACTTTTGAATGTTGTCGTTCGTAAGCGACAGCTGGTTAAGTGTAAAGACATACTTTATCTTTTTTCTGTAAGTTTCTGTAGATGTTATTATGATGCTGTTTGTTGAGAAAATGCGTGTCTATAGTTTTCGTTGATTTATATTGTTCTTAAATAACGTTGTGATTTATTTTATTTTTTATCCTTACTTCATATCATTGTCCGATTTGATATGTCCTTCTGTCCGTACAAATACTGAGTTCAACTCTATAGAATCACTTGATCACTTACTGTAAGATGCGCTAAAACTTGTATTTCTTGTCATAATTATTATTTTGAAGACACATATATTACATTGAATCAATTTGTATGTAAATTCTAAACGATTTCAGCACTTATACAATATAAGTGAACACTTCAGATGACACAATTTTATTAAAGTTCTGAAAATAAATACACGAACATGTTAACGGTATTAAAAAACAGGAAAAGTCGAAAGCAAGAGCTCAACTCTTATCCAAACAGCACAGTTGTTCTCATACTCCCCGAATTTGGAAACTCTCAACTTGTCAAAACACAGAAATATTTTGAATCAGTGTTATTTTCATTCATTCATTAAAGTATCTACAAAATAACCCTCCATTAGGTAGGTACATCTCATGAAAACCTGATACGGTCAGCTGCATGGTAGGCACTAAGTGTGTGGTCTGCTACGAAAGAATATAATATATTTGAAGTTGGTCCATGGTACATTGATCGCAGTCAATCTGCAACTTTCTTCCCCAACACAAAACGTGATTCGAGAAGCACGTACCTGTGACATATTCAATGGCTGCAGTATACCATCCACCAACTGGATGGTCTACTAGTCCTCTCAGATAACTTTCCATCTTTATGCCCGCAGCAATTATCCTCAAGGGGGCATATGTACGTCAGTATACCAATAGGATTTCCTGATTTGGATAAATCATTTTTTGAGCGAAACCGTTTTGTTGACCTGTTAAAGGAGAATATGTTTACTGATGAAGATTCTACTTCCGCCTCTCACAAATTTGGTGCCAGGCAGGTTCATGGGATATCCTTCTCTCGAGGAGGCGATAAAGTTGCCTTCTAGGTTTGTTGACAGCATCAAGAGTTGAGAAGTGCTTACTCTTGACCTGCCCTTATTAGATTCATATGATTCATGAAACCTTCTTGTGGTATTCATCAAGTGAAACTAGAACTAGCAGTTCCACTTTCAGTATCTGAACATATGATATAAGGTTACAGGTGTCATTAAAATTTGAGGTTGATTGAGTAATATGTATTCAAAGTCAAGGAGTTATGTTGTTTATGGGTTCAATTTACTATGGCTATTCCGGACTGAAAGGTTTTTGAGATTATACCACAGACCTGACGTGAGTTGTAGTAAAAAGATAATCTGAACCACCTGATAATTATGTGAACATTCTAGTTTCATTGGACGCGTTATACTTCCTTCACGAAGGATCAAGACATTTTCTGATTTCATATCTAGATTATACCACAGACCTGACGTGATGAGGTTGCACAGAATCGTAGTGAAAAAATAATCTCAACCACCATATATTTCTGTGAATCTCTACAGCATCCTAGTTTCATGAGACGCGTTGTGCTTGCTTCACAAAGCATCAAGACATTTTCTGATTTCATAGCTAGTGCGTTATTCAACACGTTCTTCAATTTCAAATTTAGATGAAATTTCCTTAAGAGCATCATTCAACTTTCATTAATACAACCTTACAAAACGTACGATTTTATATTCGTATTTAGTTTGGGTGATCACGTTGGAATACACTTATCTAAACTCTGACGTGAATTGATTTTATGTCATATTATGACTGTGTCATTTGAAGTTTCAAATCCTAGTTCGAGCAAAATTCAATTGTTATTGTTATTTCAAAATGAGGTAATTAAGTTACCAAGGTAAAAATACAGGAACTGGTATTGAAAATTTCTTACTATATTATCTTTGGAAATATAACCAACATCTACTAGCTCGTATAACTATTTTTTGTAACCTGACTAGATGAACATCATATCTTTGGTTCTTTGTAGTCTCATGCTTTCGGAATAACCATACTTATGACATGAAATAAAATGTGGTAATGAATTGTACCCGGTATAGTGCATTGTTCAAGTTGGTCTCGAAAAATGATGTAAATTTGTAGAGTTCTTAGATATTTCATATTGTTATTTTGAGTAGTGTCTGACTGTTAATTTAATGTGATGTTCTTTTTATGTCTCGCAATCATTCTTAATCGAATATTCATTCCGTACCGTCAATCAAAAACGTACATATCAAAATCTATACTTATGTGATTATAAATACTATATATTTACTTAGATGAACTTGCATCCTTCAAAATAATTTATATTGTACCTAAATAGAATATTAATAAATATCTTACAATTTTTGAACACTTCCATTATTTCTTTCAGTCTATTCGGGTTGAAAATATTGAATAGGTATTGCAACTGGATCAGTCAATTGAAGCTTGATGAATACTTTGAGGCTACATTTTCATATGATATTTAAGAGTGGTTGCCAAACTCAATTATTTGATGAGTTAGATCTCTGGCTCTTGTATGCAAAGTGCCCAATTATGAGGATGTTTTTATCAAAAATCCAGTGTTTCTGTCTGATGGAAAATAATTTCAATATCTCCTGTACGATTGAGGTGAAAATTACCTGTATCATAGAAACGTTGTTGAACTTACTAGAAAGAGAAATAAGAATTTCCAAATACGATAAAAACTGAACCTTGACTCATATGTTCACTTTTTGAAAATTCTTTCAAATTAGTTTGGTAACCATAGAAAATAATAAACAACTAAGAAATAACATTATATCTATAACAACAAGTTTCTGTAGTGATGAAAAACCACGTCTTCTTTTCAAATGTATCAAAATACGTTTAGAGATACGAGACTTTCATAGTCAACAAAATCGGATATTGACATATTTTTGTCTAAAACGAGCTTCACATACCAATTTGGTCTGACCAACATATTTTCAGAATTCAGCTAATTTCATAAATTTCAGAATCATCGTATTTTATCATTTTATCCTTAAGATAAATAATCCATCACTTGTTGAAATGTACATGAAGTATTGAAATCTAATTTTAAGTATAGATTTTCAAAAATTCGTCATTTGTCTTTTGGAAAAGTGAAAGATTCACGAATATACTAAATTTCAAATCGACTTTGAAGAATACCTATAAGTTTCAGCTATAATATTGCAACGTTCATCGTAATAAACTTTTCGATAGAAAGTGTTGTCATTGAGTTTGATTAAACAAGCTGAGAGCCCAGGAATACATCCAAAAGAACTGGAATTCCTTCTAAGAACAGGCTCGTGAGAACGGGGCTTAGATGGAGTAAAGATACATTAATCCTGTAGAAATCATTGGTCTGACGATCATCACATATATCCAATGAATTTGTTTGGGACCTATATCCCAAGTTTCACCACGAATCCTTCGACATGTCTTTGTGTAAAACTTTTTTCAAGTGAGCGTTCCCGACGTGGAACTTGCCAAGATGACAAGATCGCCTGCATATCACAGATCTACTTTTCTTCTTTCGAGGGCATTAAGCAGACTATTCATCAGGTGTAACCACAGAAGAGGAGAGTACTCCACCTTGAGGGCAGCCTCTGGTGACCCTGAACCTAATGGCTTCGCCTTGAAGAGTATGTTTTTGAATATATTGTGATGGATTTTCATCAAATATCGGTCAGTTCTATCATATTCTTTCCACCATAGACTACGGCAAATACAAATGCCTTTGAAAGAAATGTCTAATATTGCTGATCGACCGGAGTCATTATTATGCATACATGGGAGTTATTATCAGCAGTACCTTGTCATTAAAATAGCATGCTATAAACCTGCCCAAAGCAATATCGAATGAACTAGTTATTTTTTGTCTGTGACAGAAGTAGGTATTCAATTTATATATTCAATACGTCATGACCATGTCACTTTTGACTCTTGTCATATCAAGAACAAAAATGAGTGACACATCTTTGTGTGAACCAACAGAAAAATTCATCGTTTTAGGTATCGTCACTAGTATTGAATTTCAAAAAAGTAGGTTTATCACCACGAAACTGCACAGATGTTTTCCTAAACAATATGAAGAACCCGACATAAGGCCTATGCTAGATGTGGAATGGGATGAATACCTCATGCGAGTAAGTAAGTCCAATATGTGTATACAGCTACAAAAAATAGATTGCTTTCAGTATATTATAGTGCAATTAGGTGTGTATGAAAACATATTTACATACAGTGCCTTCATTTCAAAATTTCCCACCCCTAGTACTTCCTTCAGCAGGGAGAATTTGCCGTAGGCGAAAAACCCATCAATTTGGATATCGAGGGGGAAGTTTAAAACCCTTGCCAGTGGTATTATAGGTTTAACCTCTTTACCCCTACCTACTCCTACTTAATAATTTCAAATGGCAGCCCCTATCTTGTACCACATCATTTTAAAGATCTTAAAAATCCTCACTCAACACCGTTTAGAAAACTGAGATTGGTTGATCCGTTCTCGTAAAATAGGGCAAAAAGAAAATGAATTACAATAATAAATGCAATAATAGCTATTGCAATTAAATAAATGTACCTTACTTTATTAGGTGTTCAAAATGTTCACCATTGGTAGCTAAGAAAAAGTACAATCTATTCTCGAATTCCTATCGGACTTTTGTAAATGTTTCGTTATTAATTTTTCTGCATGTGTCAGTAATCTTGTGTCTTAGATAAC
>WOGP01006269.1:0-12509 GCA_015342065.1 Leptinotarsa undecemlineata | reverse complement strand
TAGAATAGCGAAAGCTAAACTCCGCCAAGATAAAAATAAAGACCATTTATTATTATTATTATTATATATTTATATTTATGAATTCACTAAATTGATGAATATTGGGATTGATGAAGAGTTTGCTGAAAATCGTTTTTGTTTAGCCGAATGCTATTGAGCTGATTGATTTTTGAATTTATTGAGATTGAAAATATTTCTTATGCAGGCTAGCCGAAGATTGAATAAATCTTGACCGTGACTCTTTCAAAAATCCTGGTAGGTTTATGGATGAATTAGTGACGAATATTCTTCGTTTCTCTATGTTTGTTGATTGAAATGTAAATCTGTTTGTGTACACCCGTTTTGTGTTTCCTGATAGAGATATTAGAGTACAATTTATGTTTTTTGAATAATATTCTCAAGATTGTGTTTTGAATTATTTGAAGGATATTGAATGAATTGTTGTAAGTAAGTATATGGTGATCAAATTTTCGTACAATTTTTGTAATATTTCTCAGTTCATAGAATTTTTTAGTTTAATGTTTGAGCCATTTCACAACATATTCATAGTTCATGTGATTATCCCATGTCATAAACTGATCCATAATAGCTCCTATATACTCAATTACATTTGTTTTTTCCAGTCCACATCCTCGACAGTCTCTGTCGTGGATTATATTATTACCCGTTTGATTGTTCTGCAATAAGGAAATATATTAAATTAGACCATATCTGAATATCTCTCAGTCCCATTTCTGATTTATCATATACCTCCTTCAAACTACTACCTGTCAACATGAGTGCTGTATCGTCCGCATATGGGATGAGATGGCCCTCAAAATTGCTGATTGAACAGATACTGTTGATGTGAAAAATGAATAATATGGGACCTAAAACTGTTTCTCGCGATACTTCTGTTTCAACTGTCATTGACTCACTCAGGTTATTACCAACTTTAACCTTTTGTGTCAACTGTGACAGATAGTCCTAAACAATATTGTATGTTGATTAAAATCAAGCACCGCTTTTTCGGTATCGGAGTTAGTAATGAAACCGTACTGTCTGTATAAAGGCAATCCCAATTTATTACTTAAGATTGTAATGAAAATTTTCAAAAATATGATGAATATGAATCAATGATACCAAATATTCACTTATCTTATTACAAAATCAATGTAAAACATCACTCAAGTACTTGAAAATACGAATGAACATTATATTCATGGAACAAAACAAAAATCACATGAATAATGGAAATTGTAAATTAACAATTTTCATAACCGTGAAATGTTAAAAAGAAACTAATTAGACTATCATACGTTAAAAGGTAAGACCTCGTTAGTCTTTAGCTCGTACAAGTTTTGACTTTTGACCAGACTAGAAATAATTTTCGGAAATAAAAAAAATAATAAAATTATTATTGAAAGTTACTTTTTCTTTTTTCTCCTTCTGTGTCACTGGCATATCTCAGCAATGCTTTTACAGTGTTTTCAACTATTTTCAAGGTTGTATCCTTGAGAGAGTCGATTTTTTCAACACTAACTGAGAGTGAATATTACAATCGAATAATCTGGGATAAAATGTTGATAGATAGAAATTGGTACTCCTTTTACTACATGGGAGAAGACTAAATAAATATGCTTTGGAGGTCATACAGATTGCCTAGTGATTTTCTCCATTT
This sequence comes from Leptinotarsa undecemlineata, assembly GCA_015342065.1. Taxonomy (NCBI): domain Eukaryota; kingdom Metazoa; phylum Arthropoda; class Insecta; order Coleoptera; family Chrysomelidae; genus Leptinotarsa; species Leptinotarsa undecemlineata. Next base: position 10,849 of record WOGP01006269.1, on the reverse strand, counting down.
TGAAAAAAATCGAGAGGAAATTTAAACTATCTCATTTTATTAAAAAAAGTAATTCTACAGTAACACGATTGAAGCTACATATTATTGGCAGTCATTGAACTAGTACTTCCATTCACGAATATTAACCGATCTGGACCTTCTAGTAATGTGTATTCATGAAATAATACAAAATCGAAATCATCATTATTACTCAGCCATGATCATTACTTACGATACTTTTCATTGATAAGTTGTAATCATTCCTGTAGTCTCTGTCACTCTTATAAGAATTTTTATTCTTTGATTGTCCAAAGTAATTCACAAAAAATTAGAATTTACATTCTTTTCTCTCAAAGCCCACTTGAACTAAAATTATAAAGCGGGTTCTCTATAGCATTTGTTAATATGTTTGGAACCCCTATATTGGTAAATAAATAAATATTTAAATTCAAGTTCACTTATGGTTGGAATTCCAAGACAAACAACAATGGTCGCTGGTACTAATCAGCAGAACAAATTATATAGCTCACTACTGATCAAAACACGAGAACAAAATCTGCGGCTACCGTCAAACACATCATGCGCCACACAAATGATATGGCAATGGTCCGGCACGGCCATGAAAATATAGCAACTATTAAGGAACAGATTGTCGATGAGATTTAATCACTTCATAATGGGTCACTCATATTGAAACGTGGCTATCAATAAGACGATGTTTCTAGTGATAACTCAACAATGAATCGACGGAAATCAATTTATTTGACTTAGGACTATTGTTCAAATTGAAAGAGGAATATTTTTCAGGAAAGATTAGTTTTTAGGAAAGAAGTTAAAGTAATTATTTTGGGACGGTTTTTTTTCAATTTGTATCCAGAAGTAACTTTTATGCATGATCTGCAAATTTTTGTAGAGTTGAATTGATTTCTTCCCTCCTTTGAAAGTTTCACACATTTTTTGTGTAAAGATGGAGAAGTGGAAAACCCTAAGTTTCTTTAACTATTCTCTTCTTATAATATACTTTTTTCAAATTTGAATACAGGGCATGGATTACACCTATTCACATTCGACCAAATAAACCCAGCTTTTTAACGGCTCTGCAGAACTCTATAAACCTGATTCGGTCGCCAGCGGGGCAGGCACAACGTATATACTCTGCTGTTTCATCATTTTCCAAACAGAGTTGACACACACTGTCTTCCGACAGTCCAAGTCTCTGCATACGATGATTCAAATGACAGTAACATGTACGAAGACCTGTTAGACATCGTAGTTCATCCCTACTGTAGTCCTACAACTGTTTGGTATCAAGCTTCGAAGGGTGAATAAACGCCTTGGAGTTAGCCAATCCTAGAAGTCCATAAATCTTATTGCCATCCAGGTGTTCAATGTTTGTTTGGCAAAGTCTGAAGCGATCCCAATGAGAGGTTCTGGTCCGATGAAGATGTTTGCAGCACCCTCCTTTTCAAGGGAGTCAGCAGCCTCATTGCCTTCTAGGCCAGTATAGCCAGGAATCCGGACCAGAGACAATCTGTTTTAAGTATTTCTATCAAGGAGAGTAGTTTTTGGTAATTTGCTACCAATTTAGTCGTTGCTCGGTAGGAGCCAAGAGCTTCCAACGCCGCTTGACTGTACGAGAATATTTTATTGACTCTTGTATGAGGTTGGATTCTTCCAACACACAATTCAATAGCGTAAATTTTCGCTTGAAATGCAGTTGCAAAGGTTCCTAGGCAGGTTGATATCTCTATCCTGGGTCAGCGACTAAAAACACCTACACCAGAACCAGAAGGTATTTTTAATCCATATGTGAACCAACAACTATCTGCACTTGATAATAGTTCCTTCTCCCGCAGGATCCAATCCTCTCTACTCGGTAATAGTACTTTATAAGGCAGTTTGTAGTTGATAGTTGGAGGCATGAAGTCAGAGGTCATTTCCAGAATGCTGTGACCTCCAATGTTAACCAACGGTCTGTTGCACTCTGCATTTAATTGATTTGTGCAATTGGCAATATGCATAAGTCTGTATGCAGTCCATCTAGCCTCTTTTATCAGAAAAATGTGGAGAGGGGGTAGATCTAGAGGGATCTCTATGGCCGCCAACAGTGTGGTACTGATGGCACCACTGATGGTCAGACAAGCCTGTCTTCTGTAAAGCCTTCGGCTACCAGGCAATTGCGTAAGTGATCATTGGTCTGATAATCATCACATAAATCCAATGGATTTGTTTGGAACCTAAACCCCAAGTTTTACCACAAATCCTTCGACATATCCATAGGAATATTTGGTGTGGATAGAATGACAATGTGCTGACTATCAATAAAGTTATGTTAAATCAACTTTCATTTGAGAGGTAGAGCAATTACCACTGAAAGCCGAAAGATGACTTGTTTGAAGTCAAACAACACATTAAATGGCAAAATCAAGATATCAATAATGAAGTTTCCCTCCGGGTTTATTATATCCACAGTACCATTAAAATTTATATGAATATCATTGCATACATTTCCCATCGTAAAGTTTTCATAGGTGTCTTGAGACAGTAATAATACACTTTGTAGCTCAAAAGGTAATGTTCCATTTGTCAGTAGATGACAGTCACCGTGAATTTTCAAAAGACGTTAGGTTATGAGCATCTGAAAACAACATTATTTTTGCAGATGTTTATGATACTAAACATCAAAAGATAGTAGAGATGCGACATAGAAGTGGAATTTTTGCAAAACTCCGCTTCCATGCACTGAAAGATTTTAACATTCGAAGTTAATTCCTTTTAGTGACGTTAGCGAAGGCAATTTGAGATTTTATAAAGCATTTTCGGAGATATCTCTCAACAATTATAACGAAGATGAAAAAGAATATGAAACATGAAGTAATTCGTAAAAGCCTGACGAGTTTCTTCCAAGTTTTTCCGCTTGGTGATTTCCATGACAACTTCACGTTTTCAAGGTATTGTTGGGGTGACAGTTAAGAAAATCTTATTACGTAGATGGCGAAGTTTCTTTTCAGAAAAAGTTTTAATGCGTCATAACTGCAGCGGCAAAGAGTGGTTACTCGTCATTTAATACTCAAACATATTTTGATGCAAATTTGAATTTGGTAATTGAATAATTCGAAATATATTGTGGTAAACTAGAGTCAAATCGTGAATTTGATCTTAGAGTTAGCACGTGTGCAAGTTTTCAAATTGAGGGTTAATAATCAAATATACCTACTCTAGAAAGAGAAAAACGTCATTCAAACAAAAGCCAAAGCTCTATTTGTATCATTCGACCGAAAAGTGAAAGAAACAATTAGTAATTGTTTGCGTTTTCCATGAGAAGTTATAATAACGTGGTCGGTCCAAAAAATAAGGAGAATGCTCAAATTTCGCGGGCTAAGTACATTCGATTAGGTTAGATTAGGTCTCGAATACTGGTTCACAGCTTCAGCTTTCTAGCATGTTCAGTTTGTTGGTGATAGTTCTTTGGTGTTATCTTCATATATGTTATAATTCACTGTGATAGATAGATATCAATAAATATCGATATGCGGTTTTCACCACTGAGTTTGTCATAAAATTCGACCCCCAGATGCAGCCATCAGTTGTCATGCATCTAGTTTGAAAACAAGAGTTTCCCTTTGAATGTGTCCAGTTTGGACACTCTGCACATTTTTCAGTTCTTACTTATTGGAGACTCCGTCTTTCAACAGGAAATATTCCAAACTACGTAGAACAAACACAAACATTGATCACGGATAATTCAAGCCAAATAAAGAGCTATTTTTCTTGAAATGTGGCGGGTCTATGAAACTTAAATGAATACACGGGGAGTAGACGAATGCCCTTAGGGCCGTTCGAAACGAGGATGGATGAAGGATCGAGAACCTTCTCAGTGATAAATAATTTTACCCCAGGAACTTTAATACATATTCCCCCGCCGTATCTGTCTATCTGTATCTTTGCTGGACCAGTGGACCGGATGATTCAAGAGGCAGGTATGGGTGTGATATAACTATTTTCTGTTAATTTATGACGATGTTATCCATGAGAAGTCAGGGTATTGGTAAGACCTCGCGACCTTCAATAGAAAACTTTGCCTACTATCCATCTTGAAGTTTCAAACAATCCTCACATTTAATGTAATAATTGGAATGATACGATATTTACCTTCATCAAGAAAATTGGTTAATTACCTTGAGAAGTTCACGCACAATTTAATCACCCTTTATACCATAGGAATCAAATTGATATCTTAAGTTTTCCCTCAAGCGATACATTCAAACGACTTGCCGAACCAATGCGATGAAGTCGTATTTTTGTTTTGTGTATTTTTTCTGCTATTGATCTAATCAAAAATTGAAATTGACAGATATGATGTACTTTTGTTTGAGTGGATTTTATGAAAGGTCTTTGTTTACCTTCTAGCTAGTACACATGACGTCGCTCAGAAATTCGATATGAGACTGTATGGTAGTAGGAATAAACTTCATATTATACGAGGTCAACGTACCTTGCTTTATACACTCATAACAATGGGTACCCCGTCCTATACAAAAAAAGCTTCAAATGCTCTACAATATTCCGTAATACTCCATAGCATTCGCGACTATTACGTAATAGTTCACAATGGCCTGGGATGTTCCGAAATATTCTCCAATATTCCAGACCCTTAGATGGAATATTGAAGTCTACCGCATATATGTTCTGCTACCCTTGAGAAACCGAATCAGTAGTATTATAATGAAAACATTTCCTATGTTTTATTCGGAAGGGAGTCAATTGTTCTTCACTCGCAAATGAAATAATAATAATACGGTTGAATTCGAAATGATAGTGAGATGCATCGAACAACAGATACCACTTTGGCGAACTCGCTTCACCATAACATCTGGTCAAGCAAGAGTCCAAACAGGATGGGTCACTTTCAGAAGGGGAGTATTTCAGGGTGATTCCCTCAGTCCCCTTCTCTTCTGCATCTCACTATTGCCATTATCCTGTGCGCTCAGAAATACTCGAGGGCATAACTGTGGCACCCTCGGAAACCGGATGCACGAAGTCGCCCATCTGTGTTATATGGATGATCTTAAACTTTATGCCTCTGGAGAGAAGGATCTCAATCAGTCCTTGAGGATGGTGGAAGAGTACACGCATGCTATTGGTATGAAATTCGAGATATACAAATGTGCAATGGTCCATCTCGAAAGAGGACGATGCGGGGTACGGAGAGGATGTGCAGCTCGTAGATGAAAGCATCCTACACCGTCTGGATGCCGGAGAGACGTATACTCACGTCGGGGTGGAACAACGCCACACACAAGAGGTAACAGCAGTGAAAAACTTTCTCCGCGGCAAGTATCAGCACAAACTTCGACAGATCTGGTCATCGGAACTGTTGGGAAAGAACAAAGTTGCTGCAACTTTAATACTTCGATTCATATATCCGGAAACATCCAGAAATCTATAAAATTAAAAATTATATCTGTTCCGACTTTGAATTATTCTAAAAAAGGCCTAGGATAGTTTTTTGAATTCCCATTTCAAAATGAAGACAAAATTATCTAAACAGAAATTGACTAAAAAGTGACTCATATTTTTTATAAATTTAACCTTTGAAAATATTTCTTCGATTCCATTCGCCTACACTATTTTCTCGGTATGAATTTCCATTCGATTTAGATTATGTCGCAAAATTAATGAAGTGCCAACAGTTAAATTGTAGTGGGACAGATTTATTGGCGATTCTAATCATTGAAATAATTCATTCCTAGAACTACATCCACAATTGCTTGATGGATAGTTGTGTATAAATACTTGTTGCTCTGAATAATCATTCATTACTTCATATATTTGGCATAAAATACAAAGCAATTTGCAAAATTTATGTCCCACAAGACCATTGACACTAATCTCTGAAATATTCCTCACCATCAATTTTCAATATGATATTGATGATAATATAAACGTATTTAAAATTACATTATTCCATCCCCACTAGGATTAACGGAATATTAAATCTAACAAAATTCCATTACTCGAACTATCCTCTTTAAATAATGTTTGTTTGGAGGGTTTTTGAGACCAGTAGTGATTCCACATTTCCACAATTTTGCCATGAAAATATGATTTGAGATCTATCGGCAATGCTTTCATACTGAGAGTACATACTGGATTTTCTAGAGCTTCTCTGCCAAGTTTATCGCCTACATCTTTTCCAGGAATTCCAGTACATGAAGGAACCCATAGGAGATTTACTGTCTTGATATCTAGTTGTTTCATCTCCTCCTTAATCATATTTACCAGTAAGTGATGGGTATACATTTTTGTCAAAGAAATAAGGGAGTTGAGAGAGTCTGTATTCATCAAAAACTCTCAATCAGGTGCCTTTTCAATGAGGGAAAGAGCTCTATAGATGGCATAAAGTTTTCCAGTGAGAATAGTGGCAGATTCATGTAAAGAAAATTTATTGGTGGTCTCGTTCGTTACGAATGCACATCCTGCATCAGGAGTTGTTTTTGAGGCATCAGTAAAGATTTTCTGGTGAAGTAGGTATTGAGATACTATAGTTTGGTAATCAGCATTGATCAGCTGGGGATATGTGGTTGCTTTGCTCGTGGATATTAGCTGAATATTTATATTCGATAAGGGAATACACCATGAAGGAGTTCTTTTTGAAAGTTTTGACTGGATTTGTGGAAATTATTGCATCTGTATGAGGTTGAGGTAAATTATTCGTCGTTTGTAGAGGGAGTGACTGGGGCAATGAAGGGTTGCCGAGTTTGATGGGCTTGTTGATGAGTATGTTGAATGCCCTACATAGCTCAAAGTATACAGCGATACATTTCTGATTATTTTTGAATGCTTCATTGATGTTACTTTCCAGATCAATCAGGTTGTCTTTTGTGGATTTCAGTTGACGAAAGCAAGTTTGTTCACTTATGAGCTGTTTGTTTTCCTCAAGAGTCCAGATAAGTCGTTTATTAATGTTCTTCTCAAGCAATTCACATAGGTGACAGGTAAGAGCCATAGGTCGATGAGAATCCACTTTATTTGGAAATTCTTTTACATTTTAATATGGAAACTATGTTTTCCAACTTCCAGAGTTCAGGGAATTTATGTTGGGTCCAGAATTTATTGAGGAAGATTAGAACAAAATCCAGAGCTTCTTCCAGTAGGTGTTTGAGGAAACTAGAGGGGATATCGTCAGGCCCTGAAGATTTGTCCTTCAGTGATCCGAGGGACCATGGATATGGAAGCGTTTATAAGGTCTTCGTTAAGAAGAATCGGGATACCTTCATTCTCTTCTCCTTTTTTGTACGCTGAAAAAATCGGATCCAAGTTAGTATATCTACGTAGAATATACTAGTACTCTTCATGAGGCTAGAACCATAAAAAATGTTTTTTGTTTCGTTACGTAGGTGGCTGTGATTTTAAATCTGACTTTTTTTCAAATTTGAACAACTTTTTTTAATACACTTTTTTATTATTGTCGAAAATAAGGGTAGTTTACTCCTGATTAAAATTTCTGTTTTATATTCTCCTCTGTACACCGTTCAGAAATTTAGAATTTCGACAACTACAAGTACAAATAAAATTTTCTGATAAATGGATAATAACAAAGTTTTCCATATGGTGCAAACTTTTTAAAACACACTGTAGAAGTAGTTGCTTGGAAAGTTTTTTTTCTTTCGTGTACTTCAATGTTCATATGAGAATTTTAAAGAGGTTGTTCATAGTTGATATGAAAATATTGAGGTTTTGAGCACCAAAAGGCTCGAAATGAAGACCTATTCTTCTTGTAGATTTATTATTTTCTCCCTTCCTAGGGATCTTTTACTCAACTCAACAATTTTCTACGCTGACTGTCAGTTCCTGTCAAACCTTCAAGAGCATTTTAGCCGCAGGAGCATTGGTATTTCGTGACTCCCATTTCAATGATTTCGTTTTCTGTACTAACCTATTGTATTGAACATAACGAATACATCTTGTTTTTTGTTGCGTTATTTGAATTGATGTATCTCTATCTTCTTTTCTCTGCCTTCCTTGCTCTTTCCAGTCTCCATTTCTCCATCTTTCTCTTCATTCCTGTTCTCTTTCATATATTTTGTCGCTTCTCCTGTCTTTATGTTAATAATCTCTAGTTCGAATAATACTGAGTGTACTAAAATATGTTGACTTGCTGCAAACAAATCTCTAAGGGAAAACACCCAATAAAATCTATGAAGCATACAATGGAAAAAACAATAATTTTGGGAACACTATCTCAGAGGAAAAAAAATTTCACGTATTTTCACGCCTGGTTTATCATGAAAAATTACGATCTGATATCTACACAGATTTTTTCTGAACAGTTAAAATTAAGTAGCCAACTCATCTATGATGGTCCAAAAGCAGATGGAAGTTCTATTTATAATATATACGTCACTGTTATTACGAATTTATGCAAAGCTGTCGTGTCTTGATATTTATTTCACGGAATCACATTTTAATTCAGATGTTCGTGAGTCAGTTAAGTGCGTATTCGAAATAGAATCGTAGAATAAAAAAAGTATTCGTGATCATTGAGGAAAAATATGCCATAGAAAAATTTTTAAAGCTTGCCCCCAACTTTTTGCAAAGCTTCCACCTTTCTCGACATTTGCTAATATACTTGATTCATGATTTTCATCCAACATTTATTCCTAAATTTCTTGAACTCGTTTCTTCACAATCGGATAAAAAAAATTAGTCATAATCAAGGACAAGCTGAATAAAAACTCGAAAAAGTACACCTACACTTTGAAAAGAGAAGCTAAAAGCCCCTTCAGAAATTTTTGGAATCACTGACAGAACTTTGAGTACTCATAAAAAAACAGTATTTTTCGGACTTTTTGCGTAAATAACTACATAAATTAGATTTGCTCGAATCTGTGAAATTTGTAAAAATAATGAGTATTGAAAACGAAATATTGTCTCATTACTACATGACCCTTTGTTCAAGTCGAAGAAGCACTAAAAATCATACAGAGAAAGCTATCCGAAGACGGAAACCTGAAAAAGAGAACGAATCTACCTATAGGAGTAATTATGGAAATACTAGGATGTTGTGTACGAAACTGTTATTTCCTTATGACCCATGACCCTATAGACCTAATACTTATAAACCTACCGCCCCATGTCCTGTGACCTATTACCAATTTTCAATAGCCTCATTATGATTTTGTATAAAACAATGATGTACCATGACGCTATTTCAAATAAAGCGTGCCTGGAATTGTCAAAACTGATTTTGCAAATTGCAGTTCTAAGTTATAATAAGAAAACTTTCTAAACGAAACGTTGTTTCGAAAAGTAATTTCTGGAATTTTTCAAAAATATTATATATACTATTCTTTTGAATCACCATTTCAATGACTGAAAACTGCCTAAGTAAACTCTGAAATAAAACACTTGAATACTAATATGATGATTTTACCTCAGATGCAAACCGAAAAAGCCCAAATTATGAATTTTTTCCATAGGTTGCTTCTCGCCATGTTGACCTCTAGATTTTGAAAATAGGACGTTCTTCGATTTGATGCAGGTTTCTCCAAGTTTAATGTGATCCTATTTGACGATACTAATCCTGAGTTGATAACTCCTTTCTGGCTACAAAATTAGCAGTTTGTAGCTACAAAACTTTCTGTACATTCATAAAAATTATGAACGAAGCGAATCATCATTCGTGAACAAACAGAAGCGTTTTAACACAACGTGTAGCTTTGGTTTATGAGAAAATCATAAAGAATGTATACAAAATAATCTGCCTACGTAAACCGTGTTTATTGAATGTATCAAATTTTATTAGGTTCATTATGTAGCGAAACGATATATAACGAAATTTCCGAAAATCGATTATTACCATCAGACCTAATGGAACGGAAAATAAAAAACAAAGTCGTCTTTCGAATGGATATTTGAGTTTTATTCGAGTTGCCAAGCGAATACATTGTTCCAGGAAGTGGATGAGAATTTTACTGGAGTTCAGTGTAACTGACGGCCTTGTATTCCATTTCATAATACTCATTCTTTTTGTCTTTTCGGATATTTTGTTACTAATAAATATAAATTCACTCATCAGAAATTCAGAGGCACGAAGGGACAATGATGAAAATATTTGAAAATCTTTCCTCATTGCACATCTACAACATAATACAAACTAGGAAATGACTAGGCCTCAGGCAAGATCCCGCGAGTTTATCAATGAAAATGGTGCGTTTTGTGTTTTTATTCTTACAAAATGTCAAAATATTTGAATGAATCAGGAAAATAGTGAGAATTGTAAGTATAATGAAATGAACATTTATTTTTTACATATAAACTTTTATGTATTTAACGTTGTTTGGCGTATCTATCTTTTTTTCTAAAAAAATTACTTTGACGTATCTAATCGAATAATGAAATAAACAACCAGTCATCTCTTCTAATATCAAATAAAAGTGTTTTAATGGTAAAACAGTTCTTTCATAACGAAACAACAAGAAGTAAAAAACAAAAACCGAACTCATTAACTAAGTTGAGTTGACTATTGAACTTGAGATATTATCTTCAATTAAAGAAACCTTTACCTGTTTGAAGGAGGTTGACAATGTTTCGTGGTGTATTCCATCAGTTCGGACTTCCATTGTCTAATAAAATAAATTGATTTGAAATCCCTGAAAAAAAAAATTAAAAAGATTAACCAAAAAAAACAATTTTATTAAACAAAAGGAAATGAAATTACAAAGAAATAACATACAAGCAACAACCAAATAATAAAAAACTGAGAAACTGATAGAATAAAAAATGAAGGGGACAGACAGTAAATTGGAAACATCTGTATATCGAAAACCCACTCACACAGGACAGTATCTGAGCCAGAAATCCAACC
>WOGP01006268.1:0-12511 GCA_015342065.1 Leptinotarsa undecemlineata | reverse complement strand
ATATCAATTAGATGCTGACTGTACTTTAAATTAGGTACTTTTAATTTAAAGTGAATTATTAGAAAGTCAAGTATAATTATAAAGTTTGTATGTACCTGCTTGATGTAGTGATTTATTATTATACAATTACAAGTAAAAGTGTATAAATGAGTATTATAAAATATAAATTTTTATTATTGTTGGTTCAGCTTCTTTATATTGGGGGGAAGGGGCCCATCCTATGAATTAGCCACGGGCCTCGAACGGTATAGTTACGCCACTGATTTGACGTTACTCAAAAACAATTATGGAGAAAAGACGTGGAAAGTTGTTCAAAGGTATTTTATTTTTGCAGGACAATGCTCTTGCAAACAAATCTCATGTTGCCATGCAAATAATTCATTAGTTTTTGAAAAACTTAAATATTCCTCTTTTTCTCCTAATCTGATTTCTTTCGACTATCCTGTCTTCATAAAAACTGAAAGAGATTCTGAAAGATTGCTAATTTTTCAAAGAGGTGTTGATAAAAGTTATGGAGACTTGAAGCAAAATAACACATTTTTTTCAAATCCTGTTGGAGGTCCGTTATAAGAAATGTATCCAATGGAGATTGTTATTTTTGAGTAAAAAAAATGCTTGGCCTCTACAGTAGGCTAAGTATTTTTCAATAGATCCTCGTGAAAATAAACCTTTTCATTCATTATAGAAGAGGTCAAAATACTGAAGAATTTGGTGGACAGTGGTTTGATTTTCAATAAATAGAAACAAAAGGTGATATATTTTATTTGTTTTCTGAAAAATTAACTTTATTCAAAATGATATCGCATCATGATTTTCCAGTAATTTTTATCATAAAGAGGCCCTTCTGGCTAGTAATCCCAACATAATATAGCAATAATTAACTACTTCATCTATATGTAAGTCGATACTCCCAGAATTTCAACTTGATCGAGTTTAGACATGTTCTTTTCACAAATCGTCTAAGATTTTCATGATATATCTATATAATATCATAGAATAAAACCTCTCAGTTCTGATCAAGATGTCCTGGAGACAGAAAATTTCCTAACAACATTCGAATCACTATTCAACTTTCGAATGAATAAACAGATGATATTGGGTATAGGGCCGGATCCAGGAGAGGCAATGGGGGCATTTGCCCCTGACGATAGTTTTTGGGGGGCGCCTGAAACATCTTCAAAATTAATAACGGCTTTATAACCTAAAACATACATTTCAATGTCGAGTTCAATTGATCAATAAACGGAAGTTTCATTGAGAAGCAATGGCGTTGTAAAGTTTTAGTGCGGAGTCCCAACTCTATTGAAAATAAAAGGGCTTCCTTTTATAACATTACAGCAGTTTTGCAGCAAAGAAGTCTACAAAGCTAAGACTTTAATGTTTGATTAATTTATTATTTTCAATAAAATCTTAATGATTCATTTGTATATTGGGGAGGTATTTGAGCAATATATTTGAAATACATATAGTTCACGACGAAACAACAGTTACTTTTTGGTATGATTACCTGATTCTGCTGTGACATATTGCAATTTTTCTTTATTTGTTCTGAAATATTGTAGAATTGGTGATATGTAATGTAATATTTCAAAAATATATTAAAATGTTGAAATATGCTGAAACTACTGAAGTATATGTCATGAAAAAAAAATTTTTTATTTAAAATAACACCGTGATTTTTTTCATGAACTCAAGTAACACTAAGTGTTTTGATATATTGGACACCTTTGTAAGGGCTACCAAGATGAAACCAAAAGAGGGGATTGAGAATCTTAGATACTGACATCAAAAATTCAAATCTTCATCATTTCAAACGTGAAGTGAGAAATAACTTATTAGAACACTGTTTCTATGAAGTGAGAGAGTATTTGGAAGCACCACTTTTCACGTCATCACAACACAATTAATTTCTTTGTTTGTTAGTCAATTATGTTAGGCTTTCTCGTACTTTTACTACATTAAACTTGATCGAAAATAGTCATTTTGTAATTTTCAAAAATATTTTAAATTTTTAAAATATATACATCAAATTATTTATAGATATGTGTATATACACCTTTTTGTAATGACCTGCTACAAATGTGATGTAACGTAGTCAAATAAACTTCACTTCACTTCAATCCTAACCGTCGTAATAATAATCGTTAGTCCGGCCCTGGTTGTATATTGGTAGAACATTGTTAATGTTAAGTTTGAATGGGATTTTGTTTCCTAGTTCAATTGAATCTTTCATTCATTTATACATTGGATATCACAGATAATCTCAAATATGCTCTGAATTGAAAACTTACCTAATATAATATACGAAGTTGCAAAGTACTCATATATAATGAAATGAATTACCAGTCTGGAAAAATTTATTGAAAAAGTATTAATGTAGTGAACAGTATCCGAAAGTTAGCCGTATAATAAATGTTCGATCTCATAACTTTCCTTCATGCGACAATAAGGACCCCTCAAATTTAACGCATTTCATTTTTCGCACATTGTTCCCCTTACAAAGGTCACATGTCTGGGTAACATTTCTATTTCTGATTCGCAACGACTGCATAACAAATGAAACCTACTCTGCCACAGTATAAAAATTTGTAAACCGTGAAAAATCTGGTTAGACCATTTTATTGTGTTCCATTTGCATTTTGATGATTCAATTTTGATAATGAAATGCGTGTGACATGTGAATTTGTCAGGAACGTTTTCAGCCCTTTAATAAATTCAATGCGGGTCGAGCTAATAAAAAGATTCGTTCAAAGAGGCAGGTGACAAATTCAACATATCCTTGTTTGGCAAGTGATTCCAGTTATCCTGTCTAGTTAGGAAGGGGATAAAAATGCATAAGTAAATGAAGTTTGTTGGAAAAATAGTTCATAGACTTAATGCAAATGACTTAATGATATTGACATTGATGATATTCACAATTTGTTAAACTCGCATTTGTTAGTTCGTCGTGCATTTGACATATGCTGTGTATCATTCTATATTCGTTTATTGATGTTATGTTGCAATGAGTGGCAAAACATTATCGTTGGTCAATTCCCATATGAATATACAAGAAATTAAACTGAATGTAAATTTTTCCTCATATTCAACAGGCCAACAAACAGACACATAGAAATATAGGTAGATAGAAAGATAGGCAGATATTCAATTCCAAAATATACAAATATATTTCTTGGCAACCAATCGGGATGTTCCCACTATTTCCGACCTAGTACGGAAAGTACGTACTTTTGGGACTAGATCGGAAAGAATAACATCGTTTTTGTCATTGTAAATATAAAAATTTTGATAGATATGATTTTGATAAATGCATTTGTCCTTACCATATCAGCAAAATAAGGGCTGACAGCTGTTAAAGATGAAATTAGTTGACATTTTGATTTTTGAAAGTTTTCGTTATTTTTGTTGACAATTATACTATAATAAACTATGGAAAACATCAGTGATAGTGTGTTCGATAATATGCGATATGACATTTCTAATACATCATCGGCTGGTACAGCAGAATTATTGCCTCAAAAATTGAAGTCCAAGTACGAAAAGGTTTATGATTCGTTCTCGGAATGGAAGGAATGCAAAACTATTACAGAGGTTGTGATTTGGCGCAAAAACCTGAAACTGTCAAATCCTCTACCTTGTTGAAAACAGCCACTTTTCCAAAGGTTATTACATTTCCCAAAAGGAACAATTTTGGTTATAGAGTAAAGACACTCGAAAAAAAATTATAGGGTATATATTTGGGAGAGTTTAATTTTTGGGAAGGAAAGTTTTTGGCCTTCTACTTCTTCATCTTGATACAAAAAATGTGGTAATTTTCCAAAGAATGGAAGGAAGAAATTAATTTCAAAAATGTAATCTATATAAAGATGTGTAGATCGTGCAGAAAAGTATTTTCAGACATAAACTGTAAGAAGCCAAAAAATCAGCTATTTTCATTTAAACATTGAATTACACGAAAGAAAAATATTTTCGAAACGAATATTTTTATATGAACACTTTTCTCTATTCCGTTTGTATTTCAAATATTCATAATGGAATCGAATCAGATATCATTCACAGGATTCCTACACAATAAAACCATGAAAGAAGTAAAATTTCACTTACATAGAACGCTGTCATCCTCATTGCTAGACATCCGATGTTTCACCGTAATACACTTGCCTTATCGGCAAATAATAATAGTAATAATAGATTTTATTGCCCCATACTACAAAATAGAATTATGAAATAGAATACAAACTCAAAATACAAACTTGTATGGTAATCCGTCAAAAGGCTGAGTTCGGTCTTGACGCTAAGGTGAGTTATCGAAAAGTCAACCTGGAAACAAATGTTTTTCCAAAGGTATTCCCAGATCACACAGGGAAACTGAAAATTTTATGTAAGATACAGAATATATATTTAGTGAAGATTATAATTACCATAAAGAAAAATACAGTATATCAGACCACACAAACTAATCTTTAATCAATACGGATAACATTATAAGAAAAACACGCAATTGTTCATAATTACGACTTTTTGTCACAGAATGAAATGAATCCACCCATATCATCGATCACAGTACGTAAACAACATCCATTCACCCATTTGATTATATCCCATCCATAAGAATCCCGTTTAAATTGAAAGACTATATTTTTAGGACAGAATAATTTTTGGGAGAAATAGAATGCTAAAAACTTTCTTTTCCAAAAATTAATCCCTCTTTAAATATACCCTTTCAATTTGAACAACATTCCTATGACTGGGATTTAATCAAATGAGGAAATGAATGTTATTTACGTACTGTCATCGATGACATGAGTAGATTCAACTCATTCCATGACCAAAAGTCGTAATTATGAACGAATTTGCTACTGAAGAGCCAATAAGGAGAATGTCCAACGGCGAAACATGGGATATCTAGCACTGAGGATGACACTGTTCCACGTAAGTCAAATTTCACTTCTTTCATTATTTCATTGTGTAGGAATCCTATGAATGATATCTGATTCGATTCCATGACAAATATTTGGAATACAAACGAAATAGATAGAATAGATGTTTTTCGTATAATTTAGGGCTCATATAAAACTATTTGTTTCGAAAGTATTTTTATTTCGTGCAATTCAATGTTTATATGAAAATAGCTGTCTAGAGGGCTTTTTTCCAGTTTGTGTCTGAAAGTTACTTCTTGGCATGATCTACACATCTTTGTATAGACTTAATTTTTGAAATTGATTGCTTCTTTCTTTGAAAGATTTCTATATTTTTTGTGTCAAGATGGAGAAGGCACAAAAATGTGTTGTCACAAATGGGATTCAAAAGTATTGAATTAATTTGCTTTATTTCCATGTAGCCACTGCGTGTCGACGAGAAAAAGTAACAAAAATGTCAATTGAACTAATAAACTACAAGAAAGACATGTTGTTTGTGAAAATACTAGTTTCCAAAACACGTATTGAAAAAACTTTTTGTAATTTGGCAAGAACACTTGCTGTTGTTTTTTCAGACCTTCCATGGTATGATCACTTCAACTACGTTAAAATATGTTTCCTCCATAAAAACAAGAGATCGACAGAAAAAACCATCTCATTAACAATATGTCTAAAGCAGTTTGCCTTGAATGTAAGTCTAATGACTTGAATCTAAATATCGATTCGGTATCTTGACAACCTCACCCCTTATACAATTTTAGAAACACAACTAGACAGCAAACTTGATTTCAAAAAATACACCGGAATCCTCTGCAAAAACTAAGTAAAACATTTTTTGAATTTGCGAAAAATAATTTCAATAAAGGGCATTCGCTGGATTTGAATAACTCTCTCGTATACTCACCTCTGTCTGTCTGTGTTTAGGGACAATCTGTAGAAGTAGTAAGGGTTTTGTTATCCAAAAGATAAGATTAATCTTCGATCTAGAATATAACGAATCATGTAGAGATACCTCTTTCAACAATAAAATTCTGACGGTGTTTGGTATCTATCTTTATAAATTAGTCTTACATCGATTCGAATTTATCATCGTTCACTAGATCTCACTGAATACACGATTATCCCACTGGACAAAACCATAAAATTCATGTTACAAAATGCAATCTTATGGAATACAAAAAATCGCCAAGATATGTCGTGGCAAAGACTTTCACTCACCTTCCAAAAAAAATTAGAGATATTCCTGATCACAAAAAACAATTGAATACATTTTTATTGGATAACAATTTCTATTTACTTGGCGAATTTCAAATCAGAAAGAAAAGTGACTTATTTCTTTTATACTACTTTGAAAATGAATTTGACTGTGCACTCGCCGATCCATTGTATCTCTATGAGTACCTATTTGAATATGTTTCTATAATTATCTTCGCATTTTAGCTTTTATTTTTTATATTGACCTGTCTTATGTATACCATGTGTACATATAAAGATATAAACATCTAAACTAATCTTTTCTAATTGCGCATCTGCGTAAAATCAGCATCATTCATCACAATTTTTGAATTTTTGATACATTTCTTTTCAGTTAGAGTTGAAAATGTTTTCTTCTTACCATTTTTAATATTTTACATCCCTAATTTCATTTTTCGTACAGTTCCTATTCAAACTCCTTTGTCTTCAGCCACTCGTTCTTAAAAATTCAGAGTTGAAATACAATATTGGTAGATTAGATTAAATTGTCGGGGAGCTAACCCATGGCTTGATTCACTGCGACCTTTTCAGGTCTATTGTGATGCTCCTTGGTTGTTAGAGCTCACTGTATAGCTTGATTTATCTAATGAGACTTGACATAGCCTTGACACTGACCCCTTCATGTAGCTTGCAGCCACTGGTTTCTTATCTCCGCATCTTGCGTGTTACGTGTCTCGGGCTTGCTATCGCTTCGTATTCACAGATCACATGCAGTGCGGCTTCTTCCTCTTTAAAAAAACCTGCAGTGGGTTTCTTCTGTCAGACCCATGTTGCTCATATGTTCACTGAACCGGCTATGCCCCGTCAGTAGACCCACCACTACCCTGACAACCCTACGGTTGTGATTAAGCAGGATTTCCGTGAATCTGCGCGATGGTTTCTTTACGAACTCCTTCGCCTGCCTTATTGGATGCGCCTTCACGGGCTAGAACATTGGCCTCCTCATTGCCCTCTTGTGACTCCATGTTCGGGTACTCAAACTATAGTGACCCTATTTTGGGTATTTAGCTCCTAGAGGGCGCTCAGACAACTCCCCACCAGTCAATGAGCTGAGCGCCTTAATTGCCGTCTAGCTGTAAAATAAAATGGCAGAGGTTTCATTTGTGACCTGCCTGTTAATTTTCCGTATACAGTGTTCGATGGCCGCTACTTCTGCCTGGAACACATTTGCATTATGTACGAGGCTGATTGCGATAATCATCTTTGCTCTGCCTCTATATATACCGGATCCCATTCCTTCTTGGGTATTTGAGCCATCTGTATACCAGAGAGACCAATTTTCTTCTCCTGAGGATGCTAACTTTGTTGGCGAAACGCGCGTCGAGTGCAAAAATATCAGTTTGGTGTTTGGGTAATTGATCAAAGAAGTTATTCATCTTTCACACCAAAGGTTCCAATCCCATAGTTATCTGTATACCAAGTTTCTTCCGGTCTTACCGGTTGACCGTTTTGCCAGTCCCCTCTAGTGGGTATGATGATTTTCAAATCTATTTGATAGTTGTACTGCGAAACTGTTTATCCACGAGCATTCCTGGTATTGGATCTGCCTTCAGTTCATTGTACAGTTTCAAATATTCTGCACCGTGTGACTGGCTGATTTGGGTGTACCCCTCCATTAGCCTCTGTATCACCAGTCGAGCTTCTCTTTGTATGTAGATGTGCAATGGTGGAATCCGAGTAAGACCTCAAGTGCTGCAGTTGGGGTGGTTCTTATGGCTCCCGCGGCACTTGGGCACAATATTGGTAACAATTTCAGTTATTATTACTATTATTGCTTACCATCCCGAGAGTAATTCCTATTCCATCTGACGTTGGTTCCGCTTGCATGAATCCTAATACTTTGTTCACAATTTATCTGCTTTGTCCATTGAGAATCTTGTTTTTTACTCCACTTACCAACACGATATTATCTAAACGAGTTCCTCGATGCCGCTGCCCCAATCCGCCGGCTGATCTACTGCGCATCCAATATTCAGAGACACAGCTAGATTTGCCAAGCTATAGATACTTCTTTTTTAATGATTATTATCATTTTTCAATGTTAAAATTGAAACTATACTAGCCCGGTACATATTATATTGTTGAATATCTCTTGGAATAATCAAACACATGTCAATTTTTCAAATCTGGAATCCAATCATTCGCATGAAAATACCAATTACTTTTGAAAAGTTAATATCTACTCATGTTCGTAGAATAGATCTGTCTACAATGAAATTCTTTATGCGATGAAACCTTCAAAACCATCCAGTCATAAAGGA
This sequence comes from Leptinotarsa undecemlineata, assembly GCA_015342065.1. Taxonomy (NCBI): domain Eukaryota; kingdom Metazoa; phylum Arthropoda; class Insecta; order Coleoptera; family Chrysomelidae; genus Leptinotarsa; species Leptinotarsa undecemlineata. Next base: position 4,077 of record WOGP01006268.1, on the reverse strand, counting down.
CGGGGCACATATTCGTACAAAGTCAAAATATTTCAAATCCCCCAATATCTATAAGAGAATAAAAGCATGCATCCTGAAAGAGATATCACTGTGCAAAGATTAATCATCTGAAACATTAACAGCTGAATAGCTGTCCACACATTCTAAATATTTGCGAAAACGGCCTTGCCTGTTGCTTTTTTCTCCGCCACTTTCAATTGTCCTTTTCACTATCGCTGCGATGACTTGATATATTGCACTCTTTTAAATCGTTGCTTTGTGCTCTTTTCCGTCACGGCTTTCTTCGATATGGCCAGTGTGGTGTGTATTTTATGGATTAGTCCGTGGCTTTTTTCATAAAACACCTATATTCTGACGTGGGAAGCGTGGATTTTTTCGATTTTTCTACCTGACTGAATAATATTTTGATTTTTAAAGTTGTTACGTTCCAATCTGACCATTGCCAATAATTTTATATAAATTGAGGTAGAATGAGAAATATATTTTTTCAATTATGGTGTAGCAAGTACAATCGATTCTATACAAGGTGAAAGAAAATAGGTATGATACTCCTTATAAACAGTTTTTGAGGTAAAGAAGATTACGGATAAGGATTTCATTAAGAGCACATTTATTTTTTCTAAATTGGCTTCTATGTATATTTGTCCATAATGTTAGTGGTTATATCAATTGTTCAGAACTTTACGTCACCTAAATATTATGAAAACTTATTGGAAAATAATATATACTACAAAAAACTCAAAATCAGATATAATGAAAACCAATTACTTATGACAACTGACATTAATGATAAATTCACAAAGAAGCCAACTAAGAAGAAATACGTTCAATCTGCGGAAAAATTCCTACTGAGCTGAATTTTGGTATACACCTCCATTATGGCGTTTTATTAAAGATGTGAAAAATTAACATTGATATCGTGCCGGCTAAAAAAGTCAAAGGTCACGAAAATCAGATTTTCGCGAATAACTCGCGACCTATGACTCGTAAGTCAGTAAAGGTTATAATGAAAATTATTCCTCATGCGATTATCTACAAAAAATGTATGTTTCATATTTCTGTAAAGTCAACCGTTTTCGGACTAGAGCGCTGAGAAAGCGAGTAGAATGCACTTACATAGGGTATTGTATACCGCACACATATGATTCAACTATATTGATTTTTATTAATACTAGTAAAAATATTAAAGCGATGGAACAACTGAGACGAACCGCAGCCGTTTCTACATCTTATGAAGTGCATTTCAATGAATCAATGGAAGTTCCTATCAGTCAAGAAAATTTTTATCTAATCGATTTAACAAAAAAAAATTAATTGAAATGCTCATTGAGAATTTCGAGTTGGTATTTCTACAAGACAATCACGTGATGATACTGACGTCTCAATAGTTGAAATAGCAATTGAAAAATCAATAAATAATACTACAATTATCGTTGGCGAAGACCTAGATCTATTGGTACGTCTCATAGCACGCACACAAATACTTCATCAACCTACATTCATTTTTTTTATGAAACCAAGGAAAAACAATGTTGAAACAAAAATATATACTCGACTGAGAGCCTCAACAAGTATCCACACTGCAAGAAAAATATTCTGTTTCCACATGCTATGACCGGATGTGACACAACAGTTTTTGGGAAAGAAAGTGATGAAGATGTTTGAAAAGAGCATTTCTTTTTTGCAGCTCAACAGCATATTTATCGAGTATATTACGAAATACAAACCTGTTACTTGGTAAACTAAATTACAGATAAAAATATATTTAGAATATGTAGAGATTTTATTAATTAATTATGTTGAACACATGCAAAAAGATAATCTTGTCTTCAAAGTCTGAATAACACAATATATATTTCTTAGTGATGATTTATATTGAAATAAACTTAATCTAATACATCAATATACTCTTCGATACGAGTTTCATCATCAAGAAATGAACTATGCAGTGTGCTGAAGTACAGTTGAAACTCGCGTCCAGAAAAGTATTATAATTTTCGTTTGTGAAAGAAATATTTGTGAAGTTATATAATAATAGTGAAATAGTGATATACATCTAGAGATAATTAGAACTGAAACAATAATTGTGACTAGAAATGTAACAATATATGAGTTCACACATGAAATTCAATATTAGAACGATAGATAATAATAATAATAATAATAATATCGCCTTTATTATTTCATAACCAAAACAAAAACTCAACACAACTGACAAATAGCTATAACTAGAAATAAAGGGCGAAGATTTCTGGAAGTTTTCAAAATAAATCTATGAAATTGAGCTGTCGATTGTATTATTATTTCTCACGTTTGAAATTGCCCGTGGTGAACATTGTCTTTGCAAAATATCGGTCATGTGATGATTTTAGTAAGACGTCTGCGGATAGTATAAAATGATTCTAAACCATTACGTTACTAATAATATAAATTACGTTCCTAATAATATAAATTAGGTATATATGATCGTCATTTTGATAACGTTGAAATATTTGATGGAACATGTTTCATATTATATAATTTTTTTGTAAGCTGACGGGAAGACTATTTTCAATCAATGAAAATCTTCATTTCTGCGATTGAATTGAGCATGTTAGAAAAATAATATTTTATCTTCGTATCATTAAAAACACAAAAATATTCAAATTTTGAAGTAGGTGTTTAGTAATCCAAATTAACATTATTGCAACTATATATTATAGAGATCATTTTGAGAATGCAAGGAAGACCTATTATTTGTTTTAGAATGTTGTATGTGCATTATAATTATATTTGAAATATTCAGAAATATGTGAGTGGATGAAAATGTGTATTGTTTCAATTTATCAAATTTGATGACCTGTTTCGGGTTGTTTACCCTATCATCAGTACCGGGCATGGTCTCTTCAGAACGGTGTGAAGCGTCTGAGTACCACAACCAAACAAATTATAATTCCAGCTAGTCATGTAATCTCTCTGCTGTTGATTCAGAGGGATGTCCACTGCGCTACATGCATACAGAGCCAGGAAACAACACCACAAGCATACTCCGGGGTCAGAGTCGGAAAAATGAATAAATTTTTGGAGAGGTGCATTGTGACATGCTCAAGTGGCCCCTTTCCTCTAATGCAGACCTACGACTTTGTAGCAACGTGTAGCAGATACCCAACGGAAAAAACAACAACTAACCCAGCAGAGCAGCGCAGAGAGTTGAAGTAATACCATCAGGCACCTGTGCAACGTCTTCTACCTGAAATATTTGTCGCAAGTTATTTCTCACTATGAAAAGCATAAATTAATTTCGTTTGATCGATCCGACCAACCGATAGACCGGGTTCGGGGTGTTTGCCTCATCATCAGTACCGGATATGGTCTCTTCGGAACGGTGTGAACCATTTGAGTATCACAACGGAACAAATATAATTCCAGCTAGTCATGGAGTAAGCTTGTGGAGTTGTTTCTCTGTATGCAGGTGGCTCTGTCTGCAGGTGGCGCAGTGGAGACGCCACTAAATCAACTGCAGAGAGATTCCATGAATAGCTGGAATTATATTTATTTGGTCGCAATACTCAAACGGTTCACACCGTTTTGAAGAGACCATGCCCGGTACTGATGATGGGGCAACACCCCGAAACCGGTCTATCGAATGGTCGGATCAACCAAAAGAATTCCGAGTGGAAAACGTTGCATAGGTGCCTTCAACTTTCTGCGCGGCATATCTGGGTTAGTTGTGGTTTTTCTGTAACTGTTAACTGTTATAATGATTATCTGTATAAGTGTTTGTACATCATCATATCTCCCATTTTCATTTCTAAAAATGTATGTTATCAAAGAATATTCTTCAGGCTAATTCTCATAATATTTGTTGTTTCATTTAATCATTTAACACTTTGTAATATAGTCACATACAACTTCGCTGCTTCTGCGGCTCAATATTTGTTCTAAGTTTTATACAGTGTGTCCAAGATAAGGATCCTAAGCATGGGAATCTCAGTACCTGTTAGAGATACAGCTTAGGTTAAATTAGGAAAAAGTTGTGTTCTTTAAAGCTTATTTACATGCCGTTTAGAAACTTGAAGAATTTTCATGGCCTGCTGA
>WOGP01006267.1:0-12513 GCA_015342065.1 Leptinotarsa undecemlineata | reverse complement strand
AAACACCACGTGTTACATATTTACGCAGTTGATACACTGCAGTAAACAACACACAACTTGCTCTCTACGACTTCAGTACACGTATTTATTTTGCTTATCCGCCAGCACTGGCGGCTAATGTGACGTCAAGTTTGACCACGCCCCGTTTCGGTTAACGCCACATTCAACTATTAATTTGAAGGGGAAGATAAAGAGTGAAAATTCAGATTTTTTTCAGATAAACTTTCATATAATGAAATTTAAAAAATTTGGTAAATAAGCCCATTAATGCAGCGGGCGCCAAAATGTTTGTAGCACGCGCGCGATGATAACCCTTGCACTCGAGAAATACAGACTAATCACGATTTTCTAACAACCATTAATATTAAAATACCTATGATAAAAAATCGTTTGTGTTGATAGTTTCAGTTATGTCAATTAAAATTAATATTTTGTTTCAGATAACAGTTTTTAGAATAGCCGATAAATACGATCAAAAACCCCAAGAATTGGACCAAATAGTTTTAACAGCATTATTCAAGTCTCAACATCTCTCGCCCACTGAACAACTCAGCCTAGCATTGACATGGAATCGAGCAGACATAGCCCGATCCGAAATTTTCGTTTACGGTCAAGAATGGCCGGCTGGGGCGCTAGAAGATGCCATGATCAAGGCCCTGGAGCACGATCGGTGCGATTTCGTCAAACTCCTACTAGAAAACGGGGTCAGCATGAGAAAGTTCCTGACGATACCAAGACTAGAAAATTTGTACAATTCCAAACAAGGCCCTAGCAATACTTTGGGATACATACTGAGAGATGTTAGACCCCATATACCGTCCGGATATGTGTATACGTTGCACGATATCGGTTTGGTTATAAATAAGTTAATGGGAGGAGCTTACAGGTGAGTTTTCATGTTTCCATGAATTTGAGTGCGTTTTCTTCAAGTTTGAATTTATAAACATACTCGTATGATGATCTTTCCCTGAATCGTTCATAAACTCTAAAATTATAAAGCTATATATTCAGAAACTCTGCTCACGCTGTTTTCAATTAAAGTTAAGTTGGACTCTGATAGTGATAATGTATTACATACAAAATTTAACAGAAATAGTTGGTGCTCACTGTACTGTGATATTTTCTAATGAACTTAATAGTGCGATAAATGAAAATTCGAGGTGGTTCCAAAAAGTCTTCAGCCCAACAAAGGAAACACAAAAATTGAAAAATAAATGTATTCATTTCTCAATATAACCTCTTTGCAACTCTATATACTTTTCGCAGCGGCTTTCAATAAATTCAATACCATATTTATAATTAGAACTGTCTTGCTTCTCAAAATAGCCATTAACTACCGATATCACTTCTTCATTGTAGGAACATCTTTGACCACTGAGTCATTTTTTTTTACCTTTAGGAACAGAAAATAATCCTAGGGAGCTAAATCTGGCGACTAGGGTGCATGTGGAAGCAATTCAAACTTGAGTTCGTTAATGTTGGTGACCATACTGTGTTCCATCGACTGGAATGATTTTATGAGCACAGCCCAGATGATTTCTTGTGAACTCAGTTTCTACTACATTTTCTTAATTTGTTCGAAGTTAAACCCATAGTCCACAACATCCATATATGAAACACGTTGTTATGATGATTAATGTTTCCAAAACCTGAGAGTGTTACATTTTATCTATAGGTGCTTATTCGCGTTATCAGCGAGTAGCATGGACTACATGTTATATTCAAATTAGAGTTTCCAATGAAACTTGCATTACTATAACCCAACGTGTTAAAAATTCGCATATAATAGTCATTAGTTGGTGTGATGATACATAAAATAATGTCGGTACTAAATTTTCATAGTATTCATAAGTACCCACTAAAAATCTTCCAGGGTCCAGGCTACATGCCTAACTATTCTCAAATTTCTCAATGAAATCATCCTTATCTTGTTTAGAGAATGAGGATGTAAAAATTCTTGAATTATTCAATAAAAATATATAGGTTATCTGAAAGAATCAAAACGCGGGTAAAATCGATTGAATTACATTTATATCATGATAATAATCAATGTCCAGGTAAATTGATAAGATTGACACAAGTAACTTCCTCTTAAGATTGATCTGTAGATTAGAAGTTATTGTAAGTATAAAAAGCACTAGATCTTAACTTTCTTACGATAAAATTATTGCACCCATGCGAAGCCGAGGCGGATCGCTAGAACATAAAGAGGTAGTACTGATACTAGCCAGACGCATCTAGAGAGACATTGAGGCCTTGATGTATTGCTTGTAATGGTAGTTAACCTCATAGTAGCATATTTAATACATCTTTGCCAAATGCCTTGTTAATTTTTCTGGTTGTATGGCGACATATAGTAATAATCTGAAAAGACGCAAAAAATTAAAATTTTAAAAAAATTAACAGCATCAATGCATTGAGTACAAAATTCTCTATCGATCAGTATATACCACGACTCAGTAGAATCACTATTTATTGAGACATGGAGCATCAAAACACATGACATAAAAACATAAAAAACTTTTGAAACAACCTAAATTTACCTCTAACATTTATTAATTTTATATTGTCAGTCTAAAAACATTTCAAAATCATTTTAGCTCTCCTAAACTGTAGTTTAAAGAATAACATAGAGTGGATATCGAGTATTCCCGCCCAAATATAAGACAAACACCTCATAGATTCATAGCACCTCTGTGATGGAGACTATTATCATAATAATATATCAAATTCAAAGAGTGACTACCAATTTTTAAATATACTTTCCGCCCGTGCAATAAATTTCATTATTTTCCAGAGCTCTATACACTAGAAGAAAATTTCGACCCATCTATGCAAAAATTATGAACAAAGGTCACAGTATGGCAAACACTTCTGGGAGAAATTTGGGAGCGTTGGGTCTAATACCAGGATGTATACCAGGTGGTGCTAGCCCTTGTTTGTTCGATTACCCTTTCAACGAACTACTTGTAAGTTTTGAAAAAGTATGAAAACATTGTTGCATTATAGGCTCTTTCATTAAGCGCTTCCTATCTTTAACTTTAAATAAAACAAAGTGTGTGATATTGAAATTTTTTATTCGTTTGAAAGATCTACTGGTGCCATTATGTGTGAAATATAACATCGTTCAAATGTCCGCCACATCTGAAACGTCCAATTTTTCATTACTCCATAACAGCTTTATTAAATCTCACAGATGATATATTGAGGGGTATCGACCTCGGTTAGATTATACTAAAGTATTTGATACAAACTACTTTTAATGAAACTGAAATTTGTAAGTAGCTCTACGGTAACAGTGTTTTTCTTTAACTGGTCTCCACTCCACGTTGTCAGTGGAGTTCCGCAAGGGTCAATATAGGCTCTTTTCTCTATTATACATTGCCTAGTAGGACTATAAGCAGATGACTCTCAGGTGTGTTATATAATTTGACCATGCAAATATAGCACTGACTATCTCTGAAATCAATTCGGACCTAAGGAGGATCGTGGAAAAAACACGGAATCCCTGTGTCGAAGAGAGGCCCTAAAAATTGTAATTTACCTGGAAGTAGATGGACACGTAGTTAGACCATCAAATTCAACAAAAATTTAGGACCGATTTTCGATAGCGACCCCAATTTTCACAGCTCACCTCAACAGTGTTACAAGAATTGCTTCCTTGGACTTGAAACTAATTCTCAGTAATAGGCAATATCTTAACAAAAATAAATAAATTACGTCTTTGCGAATCTTTAATTCTTTCAAAATTCAATTATGGAGATTTTGTCTATGGTTCATGTATCACCTCAGAATATCAACGATGAATACAAGTCACACAAAACGCATGTGTTCGGCTCATTCTGGGAATAAGGCGCAGACGACGAGTAGAATAATGGAATTAAAATGGCTGAATATGAAACAGAGTCGTCCATACTATTTTGCTTGTCTGACACATAAACTCCTAATTTCCAGAAAACCATCTTATTTGATGAAAAAAATATCATTCAGAGATGACGTTCACAATATCAATGTGAGATTTGAAGGAACTCTAACTCCACCTCTCCGTCGCACTGAATTATTCAAGAAATCGTTCTCCTATCAAATATCTAAAGTATATAACGCCATTCCAGTAAATTTGAAATCGATTAATACGTTTTTTTTGTTAATCATTCTTATATATTTATGTTTGATACTTTTTTCCACGTTACCTCTGCAACTACGATTAGTAATCATTATTTTTTTAATTTTTATTTTGTTTCGGCTTGAGAATAATAGTAGGGGCTGCCAGCAGCTAACCTGATCTCCGGCCTTTTCCCACCATGTTAATTTTTTTTTTATTTCATTTAAATGTATTATGAATATCCAATGTGGCATCAGCTGCGTGGCATGAAACGCCGTCCTGTTGAAACCACATGTCATTGGTGTCTAGATCATCCAATTCAGGCTGAAAGAAGTTGGAAATTATTAATCTATAGTGCTCGCCGTTATCAGTGATAGCCTGGCCAACGTCGTTCTCAAAGAAATATGAACCGATGATGTAAGCAGCACAAAATCCACACCTAACAGTGACTTAGTGAAATAGTCCTCATCGCACAAGATAATTTTTCGATGAAAATCAGGGTCAATTGCCAACTGCTCCAGAGCTAATTCAGCGAACACACGTCGTTGTCTATGGTCGTTTACCTTCAGTTCCTGGGTCGATTGGATTTTGTACAGTTGCAGGACCAAGTCGTAACGCAAAATTCCCCAAGTTGTGATCTGCCAAAGGAAGAGTTCTTGTCAGCGATGCGAAATCGACTGCCTCAGATTCTCCTGCCCGCTCTCATAGACAGCGGCGATGTTTTCAGCAATTCTCGCGTTTCTTCGACGTACGGGTGTTGTTCAATCGTTTACTGAACCAGTGGTCCACAATGCGAATAGTTATCTCAGTAAGACGTTTATGGCAACCGTAAAATAGGCGAAGCGCGCGCTACGTTGTCCGAATGGAATACCAATTTTGTTAAAACAATTTCATCATTTGCAATCATTACATCCAAACACTTTATCGAATTCTACGATATCGGTAGAACAAACTTGGGATTGGCACCCTCTATGATTCAGTTAAGATTAAAGAACTCATGTGTTTTTTTTTTAGTTGCTAGATGTATTCGTGTTCATCATGATTTGTGTTATGAGTAGATTGCAGTTTTTCATTTATTCAAAGTATACTGTCATATAAAGAACCATTGTCCTACAATACTGTCAATACAATCAGTATTAACGACACACGCAAAACATTCAAAACTAGGCGTCCTGCATGTGGTTATTCACAACAACTGCATATTTTAAACTTGTTTTGCCATAATTTTTTATCTCAGTTGTCGCTATTGTCATAGATCTGGGCTGTTTTAATGAAAAGACACAAAATGGCGTTGTTGATGTGGCAACATGGCGAAGAAGCTCTAGCGAAGGCCTTAGTTGCATGTAAACTATATAAAGCCATGGCCCATGAAGCAGCTGAAGACGATATGGAAACTGAAGTTTACGAAGAATTACGTGGATACGGAAAAGAATTCGAAAACATCGGTCAGTATATACAATTGTGTATTCTCCCAATGTTAATGTTATAAATTTTTTGTAGCTCTGGAAGTATTGGATTATTGTTATAGGCAAGACGATGATCAAACGCAACAACTCCTTACTTGCGAACTGCAAAACTGGTCAGGGCAGACTTGCCTCAGTCTAGCTGTGACAGCCAATCACAGAGCACTATTGGCACATCCGTGTTCACAAATCATTCTCGCTGATTTGTGGATGGGAGGACTGCGCACAAGAAAAAACACAAATATTAAGGTAGATAAATGAAATGAATCAGTAGAAAAAAAGTTTAAAAAGTATATCAGAACATTGAATCCTCTGATTATACTCCAGTTGATGGTTTTCTTAATGAACAACTTAGTTTGAAAAATGTACACTAGTATTACAAATAATCACAATCAAATTTTATTATAGGTATTGGTAAAAAATATGGTGTAGTAACTAATTTTGCTAAATTTTTTAGAAAAAATTCAGAACAACCTAAAACAGATTAGATAATTAAAGTTTTCGTGCGGAAATGTTTGAGAAGTACTTTTTTCATTTCCGAATCACTAAAATAATTCACAATTGAACAACATCAATTTTTTATAATATAAAAAGCTTATTCTTGATATTAAAGGTAACATGAATGAACATGACTCTTACGAAGGTGTTTGAAAAAAGGCATAATGGGAGACACTGTCGAAGCAGATAAAAAAGGAAATTTTATTCATTATTCACTAAAAATTATGATACAATATTCAGAAAAAACCTCATCTAACAAATATGCTACATAATAGATTGTTTTTCAGCAATGCCCAAAGTAAAGTAAAGTAAAATATTGTTAAGGGTTTAAAGTTTAAACGAATGATGACTGGAATAAAACTTGGATCAGTATTTTCAAAATTATATTATAATGATCTTTCGCACAACGTTCTACTCAAATTTATTACAACTTCATTAACATTATATATTATTTCATAGAATGACATTCGGCAGAATGGGAAAGTCTCACACTACCAACATATAACAATATTAATTCGACTGTCAACTATCGAAAAACACTTAATTTTGAAATATTCACACTTATATGCACGTCCTATAAACCTGCTGCTGGATGAACAAGAAATATCTGCAAAGTATCTTGCATAAATGTGTGTAAGATATAATTAGGAAGGAAGTAGTTGTTTTTCGGCAATCATTTACAAGAACATACGGTGTTGGTAGTTGGGAGAGATTAATATTTCGAAATTGTATTTCCAAATATTCATTTTCTAAATGTTTTTGTTGGAAAATAATGTTTCAATCCTTTGCGCGGTTTCTCCCATATAGTATTTGCAAAATTTCCTGAATATTATTATAGATTAGTTAGTTAATCATACCATTTTAGTACATTCAGAAAATAAGCCGAATTTATTCTAGATTCTAGATTCTATTTACCTTTTCTTGAAAGCTAAACAGTGAAATAGCACTTAAAAGTTGTTTTGAAGGATATCTCAATTTTTTTTGGAATCAGACACTTCACCACTCAACCTTTTAAAAAATCAAAACAATTAGATTAGATTGTATTTACCTTTTCTTGAAAGATAAACAGTGAAATATAAGTATCATCTGAATTATGTACAGTGCCACATAAATCACAACTACAAAGATGTTGGAATTTTTCTGTAACAAGCATTGTTTTTTCAGGTTATTTTAGGACTCATTTTCATGCCGTACATTTTAAGATTAGAATTCAAATCCAAAGAGGAGCTTCAATTGATGCCACAAACTACAGAAGAACACATGGAACTCGAAAACGAAGACGACGACAAATCCGATTCCGAAAAAAATCAAGACGGCGAAGTAAGTGACTATCACGTCAAGGCGAACAAGACTCTGGCAAGTTGATACTAACGCTAACAAGTAGTCGATTTCATTTTTGGGTTTTTTCTAGCATAAGGTGGTTCTTAAACATTACATAGAGTTTTATCCGAAAGTAAGATACGCTGATGGAACTTTCCACGTTTTGCACTATTGACACGTTCTGTTCGCACGTTTTTCATTGATTATTTTAAATATTACTTCTGAAAAGAGGTTGCGGAACTTTTTTCTACAGCACAAACGTCTTCCACTTTTCAATCACTGTAAATCAAAACACTCTTAGTGAATGCACTTTTTTAACATTTCCTCACAAATAACATACCGGCACACTGGACCTAGCGATAGGTAATTTTTTCAATCTACTATCTACAATCTACGACTAATGTGCTCGTTTTACTCAACGAATCGCACTGCGAATGGTTTTCGATTTTCCAGAAAAATATAATTGCAAGAAACAAGAATTTGAATATACCACCTGTTTGCTAACCAATGTTTGTTATAATAAAGATATAGTGTTTCCAAGCATTGGTCATTATACGAGTTTCAAACTTCTAACATTCGTTTGGTGAAAAACGTTTTTGTTCAAATGAAACGTTGGATATTCTCGTCAATAACTATTGCAACACTGTATGTTTTGTTAAAATCTTTATGTTCTGGATATATTTCTAATTTCACTATACATGGAGACACTTCTCTCCTCAGTTGAACATACCTCACAGCTTCATAGTGATCATTTACTAGCCCAAAAAGTAAATGAAATTAAAACTTTGATTCATCAATATGTAGGTACCTATATTGATTCTAAATTATATTTCTAATTCAATAATCTGCAGATATTCCAGTTAAAACTCTGGAACAATTTCAAATTTCAGAAATATTCAATAGAAAACAATTCCACCCCTAACCTTGATAAAGTTAAAGAACAAACGTTATTTAACGTTGAAACACGTTAACAAGATATTCAACGTTGAAAAACGTTAAATATCTTGGTTATACCATAGAAGCTAGGTAATTAATTAACAATATTTTATCGGCGTACTTGATGACATCACATCATAAAAGTTTAAAAAATTCAATATTTTGTGTTTATTAAAACTTTTTTATAGCAACAAAAAATGAGTAATCGACGTATTGTTATATTTTTTTCATGTTCATTATTATGTCTATAAACCTTGTGTTTCTCAAGACGAATAAAGATATTATTATTATCATCATTTCATAAAAAAAAATAGTAATTGATAAAGATAACCGTGTCAGTGCATAGAGAGGTACCTGGATGATAGACGAACTGGATCAGAGCAATTCCAATAATGATATCTGAATATTTTTTTCAATAACTGCTGCTTGAAAGTATGCTCGCTTTTTTTTTTCTTTTATTTTCTAGCTATTTCTTTATACCATTCTCTGTATGTCCTCGGAAATTAATCCGAACAATACTAAAGCTGATTTGTTATTCTTTTAGAAGCAAACTAGAAGTTTGAGTATTCGGAGCAAAGTGCCAAAGCCACAGGGTGTGAAGGTAGCAAAACGTTGACAAGATGTTTGTTTAAATGTTGTTATATCTGTACATTCTCTATGTCACCTTTCAGAAGCAGTGCTTTTTGTTTCCATCACTAACAGACTGTCAGATTGCATTGTTCATAAATTTACAATATTCGATTGTTGGAAAAACAAGCAACAAGAATTATCATTAGGAAACGTTACTGCGTTCAATAGTACAATAATGCGGATTCATTTACATATACAGTTTCCTGTGTAATTAGTTTAAAAAAATCTGTTACATGTCATCGATATAGCTATTGTCCCAACTTCGTAATTATTATCAAAAAGTACCGTTAATTGGAGAGAAGATTTTGTCGGAATGAAGTACGTAATTCAGAATCAAAGAATTCCAAAGCTGAAATTGGAAGTCGATTGTAAAATAATATAATTGTACTCTCTTAGATGACCCTGACCATGGCGAATAATCGAACAAGTTCCTTGCTTGAAAGAAAAAAAGTACTGTGGAATATTCTATTAGGAGGTGGGGAATAATGGGTCATTGTATCACATCACATATATCTGTTTAAAATCTGTTTTTCCGTTAACCAGCTGTCACCCCTACGAACGACAACCCTCAAAAGTCGAAACTTGTATGAGCTAAGGATTAACGAGGTCTTACCTTTTAACGTGTGATTCCTAACATGATGACTATATACAGGGTACAGCGCAATGACCGTCGGTTAATCGTATTCTGGGAAATAATACGATTCATATTATGAATATTGATAACACAATTTTCAAAATATGCTTCATCGATTCAAAATAATGACGTTTTTCCAACAGTTCCAGTTATACTGAAAGTTGGTACCAACTTCCTCAATTTACATATAACACCCTGTGTATTTCAACATTTTTGAAAACCTGTCATATTTCTAATGTAAGTTTATGTAATATACCCTTTAACAAAAATGAACCGTTCTCGAAATATTCTTTTGTTTATTCATAAAAATTAAGTATTTTGTCTCCCATAAAATTCAAAATATATATTGATAGCATTTCCAAAATATTATACAAGATGTTCGGAATCGATGACTAATTCTGAAGATATAAAAATTGGCCAAAACTCAGTTTTTTCAAATGGAACACTCTGTATTTTTAGATAGTTTTGAAATCTTCATTTCTTACGGTTACGGAAATTTCATTACAGTTATCAATTTGCCGTCAAGGTTTCTATTAAAGATAGGATTTCAAATGAATAAATAATGAATAAAGAAACGTCTATTCTAAATCCTTCATAAAGGAGCGAAATTTCAAAAATATAGCATTGTGTTCTCACACAAAACATAAAAATTATTTCAAAATATGTTCGAAACCATTTTCGTTGACTTCCAGCGTTTAATAATTCTCTTCATATAATTGGTATTTACAGCACGACTGATTTGATCGGCATCTAGGGTATTGGATGAAATTTTCTGTTTATCGTTTATTTGAACTTTATCGTTCAATGCAATAAAAATGCTATGAAAACAAATGAAGGTGCACATGTTTCTGGCAATTGGCCTCATATATACAGGTTATTTTTTTATCTGATCCCACAATTAGTATCTCAATGAGAACCACGCCATGTCTTATTGAGTTATAATAAAAATATTATTATGAAATTCATTTTCGGTGACAATGAGTTGCTAATATTCGACCTCAAATTCTAAAGCACTTTTTACTTTTTCTACTTCCTTATTCACTGTTGGTTTTCGAGTTATAAAATACTATTCAAATTAATTATATAATGATGTCTGACAGTCTGTTTGTTTGTAAATACACTCAAAAAATTGCGCTTCCTGGCTTGATCTGTCTCCTGCCTCCATAATTCCTGTACATTATTCTTCATTATATTATGTCTTCAATTGAACAATTTCCATGTGTATTGTAATGATTTTTCTTTCAGGCTCTCCTCACGGAAAATTTTATAACACGAGATACCATTGTGCAAGAGAATGGCAAAATTCTGTCCGATTTGGACGAGTTGAAATTTCATATACAAGACAGTAAGGGCAGGGAACTGAAAATGAAAAAAAAATTGTACGAATTTTATACTGCTCCTATTACGAAATTTTGGGCCAATTCCGTAAGTATCTATGGATCTATTTTGTAGCAATAGGCTAGTACTGTAGATCTTTTTATTCAGTTTATTAAACACATTGGAATGGACGAGGATAAGACTCATGAAACTTTGAAAAGTATAAATATATAGCTCGTTGATGCAGTTGAATCAATGCAAGGAAAGAGCATTTAGCATTTCAAAACACCAACTAAATGTAAATTGCCACTGTCAAAGCATACTTATCTGAATTGAAAAATTATAGAATAATAAGCTCAGTAATGGTGTGTATGCTTTCACAGCCAGTGTTTAGTGTTTAACAGATTGTCCGATATTTCCGGGTTCATTAGCCATGGTCTGCAAGTTTTCATACCTGAAGTTTTGTCTGCTACTGCGGCAGACACTATCAAAGGTGATGCGGAAACCGTCGAAGTGTTCTACCTTACTGAGATGCGCAAACTGAAAATGGTTTGATGCGTTTGTACTCATAACTGGACTAGGTGTCGGATGGCCGTCTGCCTTTATACCTGATTGGTCCGACCCTTCCTCAATTATTGGGGAAATCTTTGTATTATGAAGTGCCGGTATCGATGTCTTATTGATGTTTAAGCTATCTTCCTTACGATTAAAGTAAGTCGTATATTTATGTATAATAGCCTCCGGTTTTATCAAGAACTTGCGTACGTTCGAAGGTACCCTCCGAGAGACCGTGTTCTGCAAGTGCCGATTTATCTGTTTGGTCATAGCAACAACTTCTTTCATACTCAATCGAACGCCTTTTAACGCTTCTTTTCGTGTAGATCGAACCACAACCACACGGTATTTATTAAACCCCTGGGTCAGTTAATGGACCCCTAGTGTCCTCAATGGATCCTGGAGTACTCAATAGATCGTAGGAGTCTCTAACTGACATGACACTATTTCCTATCGTTTCAATGGGCTTGAAAATGGCCCCAACTCCATATTTTTCTAGGATCCCTACGATCAGATAGTATATCCTTCGCAAGGTGCCCCTTAACTATAACTTCAACAAAAATATTTCTAACTTGTTACCAACATCTGATTTTTCTTAAAGAAAGTATACCCTTCTAAATCTGGTGTAGTTGTCTTTGAGACAGACAAACTATCTGTTATTACCAACAGAATAGCCATTGGGCCACAAACATCAACATTTCTCCTGGTTTCTTTGCCTCATTTTTTTCTAATTGAAACTGTAACGATGTTGTTTGTAATACAAATATGCTTTCATCATCATCATCATAAACTTTATTGTCATAAAGATTAACATCTTGTGGACAAAGCAATATTGATATATCCTTGTAAGGATATGGTCACAAAAGTAAAAATAAAATATATAAACATAGCAGCACAAATACAAAACAAATTTCAAACATGAACAGACAGAAATTCTTAAAATTACTAAAAAGTAAGTCATACTATAAAATAGAACTTTAGAAATATCCTTCAAAATTTATCAGAGAAGAATTCTTCTAGGCTATAGTATGGTCGGTTATATAATAACTCACTCACAG
>WOGP01006266.1:0-12513 GCA_015342065.1 Leptinotarsa undecemlineata | reverse complement strand
CACCCATTTTGACATATTTACATTTGATGTTACTTTCCCTATCGCCAGAGCATGTCACCATTTGTTTTTAACGGATCATTCTATATTGTTTTGCATTATCAGATGGAACAATCATTTTTAGGAGAAGAAAACACCTCAACAGTAGTATACAGGCGGACACATTTGATCTAACTTTCCCCCAGAGCATGTCACCTTTTTTTTTAAATAGATCAATTGCTTAGCATGATCAGATGTTTTAGATGAACAGATTTCAACAAAGTAGAATTCATTATAGTCTGAAGCTCAATGTTTGAAAGATAAAAATTATCCGAGTTGAAAACGAGCAACCCTGAATGAACTTCTGTACAGTCTGTTACATAGGTTTTATAGGTGTTTTTGTGAAGTATACTTCAAACAAATCCTATTTTGCCTAGTTAAGTTGGAATTCGAAATTCTCTTTATTTTATATTAGACTAATTCTACAATAACGGTTACCTACCAGGTGAAGTTACAACTGGTGTACAAATGTTTTCAGGATCCTCAAATTTTATCCATATAAGATAAGACTAGTTCATGAATTGAACGAAGATTATTTCGACAGACGTATCGAGTTTCGTGAAAGACTCACTAAATGGATCAACTTGCAACTTGTATGAAATTTGTTTTTCGGATGAATGTACGTTTTGTTTGAATAGAGGGGTGAATCGGATATAAGCTTATTCGAAAACGAAATAGTTTTTCAGCAGGATGGTGCACCTCTCCTCATCATTCAGCTCCAGTGTGACAATTTTTGTATAATCATTTTCCTGGTCGATGGATTGACAGAATAGGTCCTACAGAATGACCACCTGGGTTTTTGGTTCTCACTTCTGTAGATTTCTTTCTATGATGTCATCTGAAGTCTAAAGTGTATGAGATAGAATCAACATAAAAGATTCGAGAGAGAATATCATCAGGCATTGCAGAGAAATAACTCCCGAAATTCTCAACCATGTGAGGGCGGCAATAGAAGCTTGTTTGTACCATTTGATGGAAGTTATTGGAAAAATTTTTGAACATATACCATAGAAATTGTTTTTCTTCTCATCCCGTCCCGTCATCAGATTTTGATTCAAGAATCAATAAAAAGTTTCTTTTTCTGATTTATTGCTTCTATATTTGTCTCTAGAATGAATATTTCGAAATGTGGCTTGTATTATTTCTTCTGCAAATCATTGTTTCAAAAGTTGGGTCGTTTTCAACTCAAATAATTTTTAGCTCCCGAAGCATAAGCTTCAAATCATATGTTTTATACTTTGTTGAAATCTGCACATCATGGAGCATCTGATAATGCGGAAATAATATAGAGTGATTCACTTTAAAAAAAATTGTGACATAGGGGAAGTAACATCAAATGTGAATATGTCAAAATGTGTCCCCCTGTATACTATTGTTGACGTGAGGTTTCATTTTTCCTGAAAATCATTGTATCAAGAGTTATGCAGAGTAGCTTGTTTTTAATGGAATGCACTCTATATGTTTTATTCAGAATAAAAATGAAATATCGCCAACAGGTTTCATATCATATCAATTGTGTAACGTGATAAATTGGTGGGTTGAAATCGGTTCGAAACTTTTTCAAAGCTGTTGATGAAAGCTTGTTTCCAACAATATTTTCATTATGAATTTTTGAGGTGATTTAGTTGTTTCAACTAATGGAAATGTATTAAAATATGAACTATCTAAAGCAAGTCCAATAGCAAAGGCAACTGTAGTTGAAAAAGTGTGAGATTAGACAAGAATCGTATCAGTATATAGTACAATGGTGAATTTATGAAATCTAATTCTTTAACGCGCCTCTCGAAAGACCATTTTTCCTTTAATTAAACTCAAAATCTGGTTCTTCATGTATCTCCACGGTTCCGTTTTCAATATCGAAATCGACTCGAAACTGAATATTACTTCCTCGAGTAGAATTGAATTTCAATCCTTCATCAATTATCAACACAACTAGAACATTAGCATTTCTTCAACTTTCTGGTTGATTCGATCACAGGTGATAATTCGTAAATTGATCAAAATTGTTCAATTTCCGAGGGGTGACCATTATGAATTTTGAAAAACCCGTCCTATCGACTTTGTTCTGCTTGCGGTTTGCACCAAATTGAAGCAGGTGTGGTTAGAAAACATATCTTTAATTTTTTCATGAGTCGTATTGATGGAACACGTACACTCAGAGTGAATCAGAATTGACCAAAAAAATACCAAATCAATGACAAATGCGGACTGATTTGTAGATGAAGTAATTAAAGCTGGTTTTCTGTTGGTGGGTATAAAAATAGACGAATGAATGCATATTATTCACTGATATCTAAATTTTACTAATTACTTCGTCATCATTTCTTACATAAATGATTTTACACCAGCAGAAAGTTCAACAGTTTTTGATCACTTTTTTTGTACAAACCAGCACAAAAACTTGTAAACATTTAAATTCGTTAATGTTTCATGAAAATTGAACACGTTAACATTTTGTCACCATAATTTTCAATCGTTACCTGTTATCTGTACTGACATCTTCGTACTGTTGTAACATAAATGTAGTTTAAGAAACTAGGAAACACGCTTTTAGAGAACATCGAACTGAAAAATATTTTTTTTTAAATAAGCTACATACAATAACAAACGAAAAATACTTGTATTATTGTAAAAAAAGCGACGGGCGCTTGACAAACAAATAGTATGGCAAAAAGTTCCCACGCTTTCTTCATAATAATACTAGTATTTTTTGTTCGTTATTGTTTTTAGCTTATTAAAAAAAATATTTTCAACGTTTTAGTTCGATGTTCTTTGAAAGCGTGCTTTTTAGTTTTTTAAACTATATTCATATTTCATTTTTTAATTTCGTATGCTATAAAAGCGTGTTTTTTAGTCTTTTTGAACTATATTTATTTTATCTAAACTTTGGGATCAATCAGCCGTATATTGTTTAGAAAAATGATCATTGATATTTTCCGATTCCGGAGACGGAGCCTGAAAATCAGCTACCAAGTTCAAGGCAGCAGGCGTACAGAAGAGTGTTACAAATAAGGTATCAGGCGCGCGTGTTAATAAAACAATACTTTTTTAAAATGAAGAAATACATGTAAAGTGAGTTCGAATTATATCAAGGAGATTACGTACAGCGTCACCTGCCTGCGAATGGATCAAGCAATAATTTCGATAATTTTGTCAAATACAGATCCGGAGCTTCAGAGTTACAAACAAACATACATACATTCAGGTGAAGCTAATATAAAGCTTGTGAAAATACAATTTATATAACGTAGGAATGGTTTTTTTTTCACCAGTAGTACTAACTACTAATATAACCATATAAAGTAATAACTGTTAATATAACCATATTTCCATCAGCTCATTATGTATAAACTTATGATAAAATATGTTTCATAACAATATCAACATTGACAATATTGACGTAACATAAGTCAAATGATACCATCAGCCTAAAAATTGGATGCTCGGTATTTGATAAAGTCGACGAAAGCCGTTTCATTTGGTCTTCATTTGGCGAAGGTTTCACCGATGAGAGTTTTCGAACCTAACAAGATGTTAGTCGGTTGGGGAGGGGTCTGGGGAGTATGGTAGGTGGAGTAGGAAGTCGACGTTCAATTTCGTTTAATTCTAGAACAATCATTTATGAAACGTGAGGACGAGCGTTTTCAAGGGGCAGGATCGACCACCTTCTGTTAGCCAATGGTGGGTGATGCTGACGCAAGTTTTGGTACATTTAGTCGATTTCCTCACAGTAGGGCTGTGTGTCTTGGTTTGGCTCGGTTGCAGTATGTTATAGTGAATCACATCAGCTACTGACCATCATCATACGTGACGATCTGATCCGAAAAAGAATATTTTTGATTGCGCCAAAGTAAAAAAGAAGAGACCTCGAAAAGTGACAATTTCTGTTGATCGTAAAAATCGTAGGGGACCCTTCCAATACGTTATAAATCGTTAAAAACCACATTGAAGCTAACGTCCAGTTCTTCCGTCATCCCAAGCATCATTTGTATGTCTCCACCAGGGTCCTCATATCCTCGTCCTGGAGTTACCTCTGCAACGGAATATCGCAAACCAACGTGGAACTTGCATTAACACGGTCGATGCCAAAGTCCTGTTTGATTTTTGAAGCTATTTTGGCAGCGCTCTGATATAATTTGAACTCGTTGAGGAAAATTGTTCAAAAATCGATATCATATAGTAATGAGCTGAGAAGGAGTAAAAATTCAAATTTTGATAAAATGAATTGCATCAATGTATAGTGTACAAAATTCTTTATCGATCAGTTTATACGACGACACAATAGAATAAATATTTATTGAGATATAGAGCTATAGAAACACATGACATTAAAACGGGCAAAACTTTAGAAACAGTCTGATATATAATAAATGACCACTAAATCATTTTGTTTTAAGTATAATAATATAATTCTGACCTTTCACTAAAAAAACTGTATACAAATGTATGCTTTTGTAATTGCATTATGGCAAATATTGGTGAAATTCGCTATTAATAAAAAATGGGATAATGGCTTTCTGAAGAGTAGAACATAGGCTTCCACGACCAGAGTTCCGATTGGAAAGAACAAAATCCGAGGTGAAAGGCCGTGGTCGAATGAAACTTCTAGTATTAAACGTCTTATCTGTTACTGCGGCAGACATCCTTGGTGTTATATGCGTTGACTACAAGAGCGAAAATGCTATCTCCAAATCTGGAAAAAACTCCGTGAAATTTTCAGAAATAGCTCAGAATATCTTGGAAAGATTCAGTCTTCAACGAAAACGTTGGATTTGGAGAATGAATGAATAGAAGCAGTGAAATGAGCAAATCCAATATATCTCTTGGCTGACGACAGTACACTTTGGATTCCAGGATATCGGCTGCGGAAGCACATCTTCAGCAGCAGCAGGAGATTAAATATCTTAATGAAGATCAAGCAATAATTTCGAATTGGGGTGAAAGTAACCAGGTTCAATTTAATACCACATAAACACAGGCATCGGTTTTCTCCAAAAAGATATCTCCAAGCGGATAAGCTTCGATACGTTTATTGAGGGTTAAAATGAACACCAATATGTCTTGACACAATCATGTATGGAGCTCCACCCCTAAGCATACCCTGAAGCTGCTGGATTCAATCCAGAAAAAGCCATCTGCTTCATGGAGACCCGAACATCACTTGCAACCTTAATAGTTTGGAACATCTAAGAAAGGTTGGGGAGTTGTTCCTCTTCTATCTATACTTTCACGATAAGTACTCAAGTGACTTGGCACATTTGATTTCACCACATATCAGAAGTACGCGACGAACTGTTGCTGCTCATCCTTTTGAGGTTCAACTCAGTACACCTCGAACTTCGCTGTTAATCGCGTCTAGAATAATAATTTTATTTGTGAAACTTGTTCAATTATCTTCATGGAATCTAGTAATGACTACGGAAATAATAATCGAAATCAAAATACCTACTGGAAATAGGAGTAGAATATGTACAACTGAATAAAAAGCATAAGAAGAAGAAAAATAGAAAGCAGAAATGAACATCAGAACTCAAATGATTATGTAACAAAATTCAACTAGTTGGCAAAAATATCACAAGAGTTTCCTGTCTACTAAATTTGAATACAGAGTGACATGAAAACATTCAGATTATATAATAGCCACTAATGATATTGAAAGATCATATATGGTAATTACACTAGTGGTGGCAAAAGATTCCAGCAAAAATCGCTGTAACCTAGTAACACAAAAATATGGAAACCCAAAAGAGCAAGAAGATCTACAATGAGTGGTACAATCATGTATGGTATAACTATTTACTGAATAACAGAGTATGAACTGGGGTATCTAGAAAATATAGAAAGAGTATTTCTACACACGCTTAAATGAGACAAAAAAAGCGAAAGTGAAGGAAATTACGAAGAGGAAGAAGACAGACAATTCTAAACTGAAGAGGAATCTGTGAGACAAAAACGACAGAGCACATGTAAAAGACACCATTCAATATTCAGAATTTATGATCTTATATTTTAACGTTCGGAAACCCACAATTCGGATTGAACCAACGTTCATAGCGATTGATTGAGTGAGTAGATAGTTGAACCAGTCTTGTATACGAACTGAAGAAATCTTAAAAAGAATATACCAGATAATGAAACAGTTACGGATACAATGCAAAATGAGTATTGGATGAATAGCCGGAAAGTAACATCAATTTACCGGTGATGAGAGAGGAATAAATGTGAAAATTACGAACCAATTACGCTCGTAAGTTGCCTATACCAAATGTGTAAAACAATAAAATTGATAACTGTGCAAATGAAGGTTGAGAGAGTTGAGGAGTTGGTTCAAATTCGGGCTACCGTTTACTTTCTCACTCATAACTTTGTTGAAATAAATATAATTGACTTTATCTAGGAAAAAAGTGCATGTTCAAAAGGTTTCATTTAAATTCATCATATCAAAAAATTACATCAAAACAAATTATATGCCAAAATCTCATATTTTTGATGTGTGGTCTAAATTTAGGCTAGGCCCCTATTTAGAAGTGATACACTGGGAAAACATAAACAAAGCCTAACGTCACGAATTGTCTTCTCCATATCCTCGTCATTCCAGTTCTTTCTTTCAATCCTAAGTGTGTATTTCTTCGGAATTCTGGAATGTAAATGGTAAGAATAAGAAATATTGAATAGATGGCTCTATGGTAGCCTGAATTTGGATACGAACAAGAAAGAGGAGAGGTCAGTCTGTTTAAAAATCTATTTTTTCGTTAATCAGCTGTCACACCAATACGAACGACAACTCTCAGAAGTAGAGAAATTAGTGCGAACTAAGGACTAACGAGGTCTTACCTTTAAACGGGTGATTCCTAACAAGGTAAGAACTATATTATTATTAAAACCTGAATACATTTATAATCAAACTCATTACTGAGAATGTTCTTGTCATATACTTAGATTATGTAATAAAATTAAGGAAATATACCTGTAAAAGTTTTCAGATTGTCAAATTCAAAGAATATTTCACTACGCATATGTGTTATGGAACAGAACATTACATTCTATCCGCTAGGTTCCAGCACCTCCTTGTACTGAATATCACGCTAACCAGAATTTAGACCCTACCCCAAATTTGGACCTTCTCGTCTACCAATATTTATTCAGATCAGATCTCACGACAATGAATGCTAAGGTAACCAATACGACAAGTAATAGTATCCACGTAGTATTTATCAACTTCAAGAATTCCTTCTTTAAATAGAAATAGGGTGGAAAAAGAATTTAGAAACACTGAAAACTGACCAGAATGACACTGGATGGAAGAAAGCACTAGTAAAATTTGAGAAAAAAAATAATAGGGAACCAAATTAGGAAACACCAACGTTATCCCCAGTTGTTTACTAGAACTGATATTAAAACATACAAATATGAATTTTTTTTCGGAAAATTCGAAAAATTGCGTGTGCGTTAAAATAAAAAATATAGTAGCTGGACTGAAATATGTGACATAATTTTCATAGCCAGTCATCACATATGAAAAAAACGAGAGAAAAAATAAAAAAATCCAGGGTATGAAAATATATTGGAAGTTGTTGAATCGAAACGGTTGGAATGACTAGAAAATATAATGAGAAAATCATCAAAGAGATGATTCAAAATGTCACAAGATGGACAGATATCCAAAGATAAAGTCAATTGAGACCAAGAAAACGATGGAAAGATGGCATGGAGTACCAAAAAGTATTAAAAATAGAAAAATATGAAGAGGAATATGGAAACGGAAAAATCTGAAAACAAATAACAAAATCAGCTAGATGAGGAGGTAGATCCCAATTAAGTGGGTCTATTTCACTCACTCGGCGCAAAATAAATGTCAATCAAGATATGAGATGAGGAGAAGTAATTCACTTCAGAATGGGATATCAAAGGCACATGCGCCAACTATAAGCTGTCATCCGTATGGTGTGATCGGCTCGGCGACGATGATAATGTTTACCTCACAGTTACACGTTCCAAAGTTGTTGATCAAGCTTTCTCCCCTACCAAGTTGTTCGTTTCTTTTTTATTCGATAGTGAATAAGATGTTTTGAATAATTTCTAAAGCAAAATAGATTTGTTTTTAGTTTCGAGTTTTCAACATGGACGTAAAATCCACATTGGGATTGCCAAAAAGACTACAAAAAATCTATATATAGATATATGTATGAATTATTCAGTATTATGATTCTTAAGAGTTATAAAATAACCATTATGAAAAGTTTTTTCCTAAATACACCAAAATTTTTGATTTCGTACACAGATAGATTTTTGCAAAAACTTTGCATTTCGGAGAGGAACAAAAAATTCAAAATGTCGCTTCTTTGTCTTCTCGTACTTGATTCTCACGATCTGGAACAAGCATAAAATGATGCATTTCTACCAAAAAACAATTATCGTTTTCAACGTTATTCATTGCTACTCTCTACTCAAAGCTCTTCTTTCAGTGTGAACTCTCATCACGGGCAGTTCACTCAATATGTATATTCCATTTGATTACAAGTGCTCGATTCATTTCGATTATTTACGCACGAATCCTAAAAAAACTTGTAACCGAATTAAATTATCTACCTCATTTTCTCGTACATCTTCGCTTTCTCACTATTTTTACATTGTTTCTTGTAATCACTATTTCTAAACCGTTGATAATGGATTTTTTTCACCAATGTGACGAAATTTATCTGCGGTACTAACAAGCATACCTAAAATTTCCAAGAACGAATTAATCTTTCAAAATCAATTCGGTTCTCTCTAATCTGGATTACCTGATTGGGCAACAAATCGAATGATCAAATATTACAAAGAAAAGTAGAAATTTTAGTAGTTTGAAGCATTGCAGAAAGTTGAAGATATGATTACAAAAAAATACTGTATTCATTCAATAAAACATCAGATATACCATTACAAATGAAGAGCAAATAACATGAAATTTGACAAAATAAAAAAAATCGGAATATGAAATGAAAAATTCTGTAGATAATGATAAAACCATACCAGTGATAATTTTCTTTATTGATATTGATGATAACCATATTTTCCTCTCAAGATGTCTATCTTACACTTTTTGACAGTATATAATTTCCAAAAATTGTGATTTTCTAGATACAATATTTCTAAGTATCTAAGCGGAATTTTATTTTACATCAATAACCAAATGAGTTTACCTTGTTCAATGATTTTAAATGCCATTTTCAAGATTTTGAAACCTATGTTTCATATAAAATTTTTTATTTCAACCATTTTATTTTCTAATTATCGCTAATTTAATGTATGCTTGTCACTAATTCATTTTGTTAGTTGCAAACGTTTTGAAACATTTAAACATAAATCATCTCTGAAGTTTCATAAGGTTTTCACTTCTGTAGAGGATCACCCAGTATATTTATTTGAAATGTATGCACTTTAAATGTTCTAGAGGAAGTAAAATAAACCAGTATTTGTCTAGCTATCGTTTTATTCACATAGCGCAGTCGATAAAAAAGTTGTAAAAAACGAGACAAGAAAGTAAATATTCATAAGATGGCTGGAAATAAAGTTCCTTCCATCTCTGAAATTCGAAGGAAATATGGGAGATAATTGGATTTTGTGGAAAAAAAAATCACGAATTATTTAATAGCAATGGAATATTGTAAGAAAGATGATTCTACAAAATGTGCACAACTGCTCCATTATATAGGAGAAGAGGCATATCGTATTTAAACAACATTCAAATTTGGTCGAAATGAAGATGAAAAGTTGGATATTTTATTAAATAAATTCGAAGATCATTTTATTCTTGTCAAAAATCTTGATTTTGAGAAAAACAAACTTTTTACACGAAAGCAGTTTAAAGGGGAAACCAATGATAACTTCATTACAGATTGGGTGACCTGATGGATGGAATAGTGAAAAATATTTTCATTTGTAGACTAGCCAAAAAAAAAAGAATGCAACTTTGCATAAATTGCATTACAGTCATCAGGGCCGAGAAAAAATTAAAAATTATGCAGTAGAATGTGTTTTTTGGCCAACGCTGCGTAGGGATAACAACCACTTCATAGGTAATTGTTTTATATGTATGATATACAGAAAATCTCAAATGAAAGAACCATTATGTCCAGATGATGTACCATCATAGCCATGGGAAAAATTTGGGTGTGATTTTTTTGACAAAAATCAATATTTGATTGTCATAAATATTTTTTAAAATACATAGAATTGATTTGCCTAAACACAAATACAACTGCTGTAAATATAATAATGCATTTGAAGAGCGTTTTTCTTGTCACGGCACACCAAAAACTTTATTTTCTGATAATAGTCTACAAGGTTCCTCTGAATTATTCAAGTCATTTCTAAGACATGGGAATTTGCCACCAAACTTCTTCACCATTATATCCACAATGCGCTGTGCAAACTTCAAAAAACATTCTCAGAAAAAATAGGGATGATCAAAAAGATATGTATTTGGCCCTATTACAGTATAGAAATAGAATTGGTTCACCAGTACAACTTTTAATGTTGAGAAGATTAAGAGGAATAATTCCTATAGTAGATAGTATGTTGAAACCAAGGTTAAAAAACATAGAATAAACTAGAAAAAAACCGTCAGGAAGTACAATGGTACTATTATAATAAAACAAACCAAAATAGTTTACCAGAGTAAAGAAATGATACAAAAATAATGATTCAGGGTACTGATTCTAGATGACAACCTGGAGAAGTTATAGATAAGATTAGACATAGGTCCTATAAAGTTAGGTAGCATAATGGATCAGTTATAGAAAGAAACAGGAGGTTTCTAGCTATCATTCCAGAACAAACAAATGATAATTCTGTAGTCGAAGAACCGAAAGTTTTGGAAGGTAGCAATGATGATGTTATATTTGTAGAAATTCAGAGTTGAAGAGGAAGAACAATAAAACCAGTTCATAGATATAACTCCATGATGTATTCAAAAATGTAAATAGAGGACGGAGTTTCAGTATTTTGTATTAGGCAAAAGTAAAATCATTTGGTTTAGTTTTAGCTTCACAATAGTATATGTTAATTTGTTGTAAATTATTATTTATAATATATGTTGTATATTTATTTATAATAAATGTACTTTAAATGTTGAAGACGAAGTAAAGTAAACCAGTATTCGCCTAGATATCGTTTCATTCACAACTTCCACCGCTCTCTCTCCCTCTTTCTCTCTCTCTCTCTCTCTCTCTCTCTCTCTCTCTCTCTCACACACACACATATGAGTATTTCAACAACATTCAACTCAAGTTCCTATCTATCATATTATTTCAGCCCCCGAAATGCATTTTTTCATGTCATTCTTAGTTATCCTCCAACCAATTATTCATATTTTATTTCTATATTTCTCTACATTGTATGTTCCTTCACTCTCTGGTTTTGAATTCAACGTTAATCAAGGTTAGTTTCAGAAAGTGGAAATCAGAGCTTCTAAACCATTTTTCTATTGAAAAAGTGGCAATTATTTGACCTTTTGTAACAATTGACCAAATTCATAACTCACTCAACTTGAAGACCAACCACAGATGAAAAAAATTACAATTCTACTCCACAGTTGTATTTCAATTATTTTCATTAGCAAGTAAGTATGACTTTAGAATTCATATACTTCAAAATATTTTCTCAAATATCAAACTTAGTCATTGAACAAGATGGAAACGTTTTATGTTGATGAAACAATCCGTTCTTGAGAAATTGTGCCTTTCCTCTCGCCTCCCTTCCCTCATCTAATTTGTTACCAGTTTGTTCGACTTTTCATTTCTACAACGTACAGCGTAGGCCAAATGAGACACTTTTGAAGAGAAACTCCTGTTATCAAACTGGATAATGGTGAGAACCGCATATCGATATCTGTCATAATTACTGAGTTAAAGAATGTTTTGATTCAGTAGGCTTTGGACGTATGAGAATTATCAATTATAATGGCACTATCACATCTCAGAGGTATTTGGATATTTTAAGGCTTTGGTTGATGAATTGCCCCAAATGAAGCTCAGACAAATTTTTTTGCTGCAAATTTCAGTAATAATTTGATAGCCAACCAAGGACCCAATCGTTAGCCTGCCAGGTCACCATACCTAACGCCTATGGGCTTTTACCTCTAGGGAAGGTTGAAAGATCTAATTTTTAAATTGCCGACCAATTCTAGATACGAACTGGAAGCGGCTGTGATGCAAAATTTTGCTTTTCTGACTCTATTCATATTAATGCGGCAAAGAAACAGGTGTCGCCTGTGTGTAGGAGGAGTTTGTAGTCAATCCAAAACCTTTCTCTGAAGAAATATATCAGATTGTTTGTTCTTCATCATTAGTAGTGAATATATTATAAATTGTTATCAGTTTTATCAAAAATATGAGTTTCAGGAGGACTTTCTTTCAGTTTGTGTCTGAAAGTTACTTCTTTGCATGATCTACACATCCATGTATAGAGTTACTTATTTGCAAATTGATTACTTCC
>WOGP01006264.1:0-12516 GCA_015342065.1 Leptinotarsa undecemlineata | reverse complement strand
CCTTATCCTCTTTTTTTGTATCAAGATGGAGTAGTAGAAAGCCAAAAACTTTCTTTCCCAAAAATTAATCACTCCTAAAAATATAACCCCTTCAATACAAATGTGTAAGCTTCTTTAAAGTTAAACTTGGAATTACAAATCGGATTTCTTCGCTTTTTCTGCTTGTTCTGAGAGAAACATGTGCTGATATATACACGATGAGCAATACAAATAATGAATGAAATATCAAATACAAAAAAATCAAACAGGATTGTATTTAGAAATCTACATTCACAATACAATAGACCAGTGTTCATGAATGAATGCCGTAGTAACAATGGATGTCAATTCAATTTCACAGACTGAAAAATTCCGTATATCTATAAGAATTGGTTGTGGAAAATATATCAAGGAATTGAATCGGAAGAGGTATAGGTATTTACAAAAGAAGTCAGTTTTTGGAAAAGAAAGGTTTTTGAGTTTCTACTTCTCTATCTCTTTCAAGTTTCCTATATTTTTGTATAAAGTGAAGCAAAAAGACATAAACTCTTTATTCTTGAAAATATATAGACAATTCAAAAATATCAACACTTACAAATGTCATAACCCTCAACTGCCTGAATAAACTCCGACTAATAAAAGTGCTGTTAACTCCAGCTACTATTCGCAAACTCCGTTTGTGTACTATGAATACTTCAGATGCAATGTAGAGTCACTCCAAATGCATATGCCATTTCCCAGCCTCGATACATCCTGGGAGTGATATAAAGAAAGTAGTTGTGTTCGATCAAGAAATTCCTTATATTTCTGAATAGGTAATACTGGGAATTTACTTTACAAATTAGGTTAGGTCCAAAGTGAGTGGGTGGTCGACCCTCCACCGCAATTACCAATTAGGAGTTCACAGTGTTTTCCATAGTGAAACCTAAAAATTTCCTCACAATATTGCTCCAGGTGTATAGAGAAGTGAGTACCGAATTTGGCATGTCCGAAATTAGTATAGGACAAAAAGTCAATTGAACCAACTAGGTTTACCCTTATAAGCAATCCTCTGACGGTTGCATGCGATATTTGTGATACAGATGTCATCAATAGCTTCATATGATAATGGGAATATGAATAATTTCGATACAAGCATAGCGTGGACCCGCTGAGGTATTATAAACCTGTTTATAAAATTTTGTTTGAGCACTTCGTGAACGTTTTGCATTCATATTGAGCATATATAAATTTCTACTATTAGGAAATAAATTGTAGTCTTTTCCTAAAATATCATAAAAGTACATCTGAATTTTTTAAAAGTCTATGTAATTTTTATTTCAATCTTAAAGTTATGATTTGTAGGAATAAGGCGAGAATTGTATTAAATATTTGGAGAAAAAAGACGAAATCAAAAAAATTAATAAACTCTACTTCTATTATGGAATCCAAGTAATAGTTGGAATTTTCACACAAGATAATTTCAAAGTCCCATTAATATTATGTGCCCCAGATGTAGCATTTCCCCGAATAAATAATATAAGATTTTGATTACTGTATTCAAACTCCTCTCGATAATTTAGCTATCAGAATTCTAAAAAAAACAAAATCAATGAAGAATATGTAGCTGTGGAAAATAAACGAAAAATTTCACCCTTTTATATACTTTATCCGACAATGATACATTTAGTCGAGCATTGAGCAAATGATACCAGTAGTTATCAAATTTCAATAAATATTATGGCATATTTGTTTTTGCAATATTCCCATGTTATTAAGTTTTCTGAAATACATTCGAATCTGTTAGTCATTACTCTCTTCGATATCATTTACCTGGCCTACGCGGTGATATATCATCGATGATGATATATAACCTTCTGTGAATGGCTTCCATATTATTGTAGAAGTGATATTAGTAAATATTTATTGGCATATTCATCATGTTACTGGACACTGTAATGAGGAGAAAGAAAGATAAAAATATCCGTAGCTCGGCTAGCTTAGTCGGTGAAGCATTAATTACACTTTTAATCTCAAGGTCGTGGGTTGGAGCCCCACGTTGGGCGTCGGTTTTTTGTTTTCGCCAAAAAAATATTTTTGAAATGAAAACTCAACTATCAGAACTTTAAATGAAACATAACAAAATCAATGGAAAATATGTAGTAGCAAAGATCAAACTAAAAAATTCACCCTTTTATCCTATCTACCACCCGACAATGATACATTCAGTCGAGTATTAGTGATAGTATCAAATTTGAATAAATATTATTGGTATCTATTTTGGATGGTCGTTGCTTCCCATCTTCAGGGGCATATGACCAATGCTCCTCCTGTTACGTAACATAACAAAAGCTTTGTCGGGGGACAATGAATTATTGCATATTCGTTTTGCAATATTCCCCTGTTATCACGTATTTTGAAATACATTAAAGTCAGTTAGTCATTACTCTCTTCTATATCGTCAACATTAACGATACATTAACACATTTCAGCAAAAAATATTACTGAAAGTGGTATTGACAGAGTTATCTCTGATAGCTATCTGAAATACTAATAGTTTTTATGGTATTCCTACAAAACTTTTCTACTGCCATTGCCCAGTCCCCCACCAAGATCAATCAAAATCTTTTTGATGTCTACCTCCAACCTGAAAAGTTAACAAACGGTAACCAATACGACCTGACGGAAGAACCATGCCGGATGGGTATTTCGATTACGTCGGGTAAAATGTTTATACAAAATTTGCAACATATATATCAAAATGCAATGTTGTTTTCCTGGAAAAATATAATTTTCATTTGGCTGTCTTATAATGCGTTCATAGAATATAATAAAAAATCACAACGCCCAACGTGGGGCTCGAACCCACGACCCTGAGATTAAGAGTCTCATGCACTACCGACTGAGCTAGCCGGGCTGATGAGTTTATGAATATTTGCTAAAAAATTGAGCTTTCTACAACTTTCAACCAAATAAGCAGTGGTAGGAATCGCGAGTATAAAGGCGAGGCATTGGTAATTCCTAGTTAGCACAACTTTTGTAGTTTGGGGGTTGCCGTTCGTCAGAGTAAGATAGCTGCTTAACAGAGTATGCCATTTCAAATACGCCATAAAACGTAGGCACGGGTGCAATGCTGATTCTTAATATACATATGAACGCTTTCGACGCACTATTTATTGGCACGCGTCGCCGTCCCCTGGCCGGTACCGCCGCAACCACTATGTCCCTGCATTTTGAATCTGTAATATCTTCGATAATTTTCATTTAAATTACATGCTGTAATGAGTCATGTTGATCTATATTGAAAGCACAATGTATTTAAGGTTCTTAATTGACATTATTTCTCGAGGATAAAAAAAATTGTTATTGTGGGTCTCAGTTGAAACATTTAAATAATATTGGTTTGATGAAGAAACGCATTAAAAAATGGATCATTGAACAAAGTAGACAATTTGTCAAAAACATTGTAGACCCAGCAAATTGATTCATTTCTTATTTATGTATTTATTTTTTAATTTTCTTTTCTTCTTCATTAGTTTTAATTTCCTCTTAAAAACTTACTAGAGAATTTAAAAATTATTCATTTCCCAGGAACAGGCTGTAAAGTGATAAACTGATGAGGTAGAAAAATCATGATTCTCATAAGAAAAACATTTGTTTCCACAGACAGGTTCCATGTGAACCTGTGAACCATGTGAACCTGAATGTATTTAGGATACCTTTATGATTTTCAATAATCAATGTAATAATTCTAAAAAGTTTGGCAAATAAATATTATTATTATTATCAAGAGATAGACATATATCATCCAGAACTTTTTTGTAGACCTTTTTAAGATATTGTAGTAAATTTTATGATTTATCTTGTAGAGTTCAGCAATTATCACTGTTTCTCTACTATACACATATACCTTCCTCTTGGATAACTCTATTATCATCAAAAACTGATGCGATGCTAATTTGAAATGAACGCAGCTACAAAATAGCGGATTACATCGTTTTAAACATCTAACCCAATAAGGGTATCAAATGAGAGTATTGGCTAATAGAATAGTAGTACACGTTGAAAAAATTGCAAATTCAAGATGGCCGCATATATAAAATGGCGGATTACATATTACCTTGTAATACTGAGGCACTAAATGAACTAAACAGAATGAGAAGAATTGAGTAACAAAATTAGAAACTAAAAACTTTAAAATAAAGTAAGTAAAAAAAATATGTTGAAAGTTTTAAATGTACTGGAAACTAAAAAATTATTATTATTCGAAAGGTTCTACGAAGAAGTCATCACACCACTCTCCTCAAACATTTTTGAGCTTAGTATTCACATATTTACTCAGGTCACGGTACGCCTAACGATTTTATAATTTTTTTTATCTGATCAATACCGTAGATTGCTGAGAAGAGTGGTGTGATGACTGGTACCAAACACCTTTCGAATAAATTTTTTGTCTTTAGTACATTAAAACCGTTTAACATAAAACAATTTCTTGCTTATTTTATACTATTTAGTGAAGACAACCCAAAACAAAAATTCAATCTTGACTTTCCATGTGATTCACTACGTAAAACAAAACCAATGCAATTGCAAACCCTTCTTTTTTTTCTTTCATCAGTGTGTGAAGCAACTTCCAAGATGTAAATTTTCACGACCGGAAATAACGGTGTAAAAGCTATTTTCTGGTGAAGTGAAGAAGTGTGGACACCCGTCTCTTTGAACACAACATAAATTTTCGACTCGGATAAACCGACAAAGAAGATATTCACATTATCTCATTCGAATATACAGTATTACTCGATAAAACTTAGAGTTACTCTCCAAGAGTTTACAGAGCGGCAATAGAAATTCAAAACACACAAGGATAATATCATTAGAAAATAAGTGACAATGAACATCAATAAAATCTAGCTACCTGTCCTTACAGGTACACTAACAAGGCCAGGTATTCCAATTAAGAGAAACCAAGCCACGCCCACTAATAATAATACAAAACCAGAGTGAAATATCAGCATCGTAGTGGCCGCGTTCGGAACGGGAATAAGTCGAACAATAACTCGGGCACTGCAACCGTTACCACATGGTGTTTGATAATGTCTACCGCAGTAGTAGACGAGAAGCATAAAAACCTGTAAACCACGGCCAAAAAATCCCGGAAAAAATCTTTCACACAACTACATAGTGGTGTATAATGTGCATTAAACGCTTAAGGTAACTAACGTATTCAATTTCTCAAATAACATTGTCATATTCTTCCGAATAGCTATCCAATTACCACATTATATGTGAACATTTTAAAACATTGAAAAAGGTATTGTAGTATGCTCTCCCTAAAAAATTGGCATATGCCAATGCCGTCGCTGATTTTTCTGTATACCTATAACCGAAGAACAATATTATTATGTAGTTGATTGTTAATTGAAAACGTCCCGACCTCTCACTGGTAGCATCGTTATATTTGAAGAAGTTTACACAAAACATAGAAACCTGCTTTTTGAATCCTTCCGTTCATTGGTGACAACTGTATGGAAACCCGTTTGATATCTGAACAAAATTTCAAAAGCGTTAAGGTTAGTTATATGAAGCAGTACCGTTATCATGCCATACCTGAAAGCTTTTTTAAAAATTATTTTTATTGCATATTTATGAAGACTTGCCATATTGTAACGAATTTTCATATGCACCTCCCCAAGCTGTGATTCCGTAGGTCATAATATTGGAAAATAATGCATGATAAAACATCAATTGTGTTTTTACTTCAAATATATTTCTCACAAGACTGAACTTATAAAGACATTTTCTTAATTTTTTTGTTAATTCAAGTGAATTATTTTTCCACTTCAGGCAACAGTCTATATAAATTCCTAAATATTTTATTTGTGGGGTTCTGTTTAATTTAAGAGTGCAATTGCATTTTTGAAAAGGTTTCTGTCGAACTATGAATTTTTATTTCATTATATTTTGGTTGATATTTTTCACTAGATGAAAATGTCATGAATTTAGTTTTCATGATATTGAGTGAGACCAAGTCATAACTCAAGTTATGTTTCAAAATTGACATGCCCATCAATCACCCTCATTACAATTCAAGTGTCAATGCAGGTTTTATTATATTTAATTGGTTTTGATTAGTTCATATTTAATACGGTGTAATTATAACGTCGATCCGGTAATCGACGAACTACGGTGCAACTAACTATATTCCCTTTTATAAGAGACTGAATAACTTGATCAGCGAAGACTTCCTAATCTGGGGCCTACTGAAGAGCAGACCACTCAGTGTTATACATAATATATTATGCGATACTTCTTTTTTCTGAAAAGTAATTCAGAAGAGCGAAACTGAATTTCGTAAAATAGCTTTATTGCTTTAGTAGTCCCAAATATCACTATTTTTTCACTGATAATCCGAATTTTTAAACAATTCAGAGAGTAATTATTTCTTAAATGATTTTCACCCAATTTTTTAGTGGAGTGTCGTAAGGCATAAAATTGTAAAATGTTGGAATCCACGGCCAGTCAATGAATCTTCATGAAAACTGTTGGATTGCATTGTTGAAAGCTCAAATGAAAAAGTTGAATAAAATGCTCGATTTTGATTACAACAATTTTTAACAACAATTTACTGAAAAATGGAATGGGCAAGCGAAAAAAAATGTTTAGAGCAGATATTTCAATTTTATACCTATTAAATGATATTTTAATAGTAACTTTAATGTTAATTCATTTTTATTTCGCAAAAAATTACAAGTTTTCAGCAAAAAATATTATAAACTATATATACATTATAACATTATTGTTCATTACTGTCGTCATTGTTGATTTCATTGATATGGATTGTAGACGAAGGATTAGTAGAGGTGTCACTATTACATTCCAAGCAAGCTACAGTGCCATTTAATCCACAAGATACTGCGCATAGTTTTTTGCATTGCAAACATTTTTTTAATAAGAAGCTGGTCGATGCACCATTGTTTGCGGTATCAAGATTCCGCATTCATATTTCCAACCCCATTCTTCGGGTAATATTTCTCTTGCGAGCCATGCTTGAATTTGCAGTAATACTCTTTCGAAGAGTCCAAAAGCGGCATCTGCATTAGGTGGTGAAGACGGCAGTTTACCGCAGATATTTTTAGCAGTCGCTTTCAAAAAACAGTAATATCTTAAGATATTTTATAGATTTTTTGAGAAGCACGGCATAAAGCAGTGTTACCAGCCAGTGAATGCATGTAAGAGTAGAATATGCTGTTGACATTTTGGTAATACTCTTTCTGAGCTCTTAGAAGAGTATACTTCTGCGGTATTTTGCCTCTGGATGGTTTTCGAAAATAAATGTCTGGGGCTGTTAGTGAGAGTGTAAAACGTCTACATTTTCGGACACAACAACAATATTTTCCGACTGCAGATTAATAGCGGTTTCAATTATTATACTTATGTCAGCATCAGCTTCTGCTTGACAAGAAAATATTTCATTTTCTGAAAGTTTTTCTCGTAGCTAATCTATGAACCAACTCTTTCTGACATTCGCTAAAAATTTCCCCTGTCCTATTTTGAGAGGCATGGTGCAACTAGATCCGATTTTGTCACGAATATGGCAAATTTTCACCACTATTCGATGATTTACTCATTTTGATACATATAACAACAAATATTAGTAATATTAATAACTTGCGTTTATATCATGATTATTAATTATTATTAATAAAGTTTACTATAACATACTATCTTTTAGCATAAATTCATTTTAAAATATAAGAATAAATATTCACAAATGTTTTTAATAAGCATGCAATATAAATGAAAGTTTGAAAGTTTGAAAAACGCAATTGTTTTTTGATAATGGAAATGTTCGATAATTAACTTTTGTCGCACTAACTGCAAAATAATAAATATTATATACATAAATAGAGAATAAATGAAAATTAGACATATTAAAAAAAATAGCTACGTATTTGTCCCTTGTGGTCCAAGAATTAGTTTTTATCAGTTCTCCCCTGAATCAGTTCTCCTTTAAAATAATAAAAATCAAAGATAACTCTGAGAAGTGTATAATCATTTTTTTATCAAAAAATTAAGATCGCATTTTTCAAACTTTTTTCTATATTTTGATAACAACACATTTCATAATTTTGTATGAAGATTCATTGACTGGTCCTGTATTCCGAGACATAAATCTTACGGCATACCACTATTTATTAAGTAATCAATGAAATAGTCTTCTCTATTTTCATCATTATGCAGTAAAATACTGAGATTACATATAGTTTCATATCACTGACGATTTTCAGTATTTTCGTATTCGAATCCATTTCAAACATTAACCAGTGCAGTGGTCGAACAAATTATCGGATTTCTTCACTATCTCCTCCTGTCCCGATTGAAATTAGCGCTTTGGGCATCACAGTCGCATCCGCGATGCAAGCGGTAATCAACCCAAATATCAATAATGAATAAAATATCACACACAACATCGAACAAAAGCAGACGGGATGTTGTTCCGGAATACACATTCACAATTTGATAGGCCAGTTGATTGATGTTGTAGGATACAACAGTGGATATATGAGTATTTTGTTAATAGATTGAAAAAAACGCATCAATTTTTACTTAACATGTGTTAGAAGGTATAGGAAAATAGCTATTTATGATATGAGTGATTGTACAACTGTCGTGTTTTCATGATAAAATACATAAATTGAATATTTCTATAAAAACATATTTTGACATCTCTTGTCAGTTAACTATTTTGATGTTATCTCTTTCGCTGTGAAGTGGCCGTGTCAGGTGACGCCGTATCACCTGGTTACCAACAAAGTATTGTTTACAGCTCACACGTTTTCTTTACATAATTTAATTGTATCTATATCTATTGTTCATAATGAAACTTTTTCGAAAACTGAATAATTGTGTTTTGTTTATTGCTATTTGGTCGAAAAAATCGTGTTAAAAATACTTTCAAGTTGAAAATATTTTTAACACGCTCTTGACAACCATTAGAAATGTCACTCTCAATGACAGTTATTCAAAAAAAAATTTTCATTGTTAAGGAAATATGGAAAAATCCATCTGGGTTTTATTCTAACTCATACTAACAAAAATTAATTGAATAACATTGTGATAGTTAATTGAAAAATTGTGGCAGAAACTTTTTGCCGATGGATTATTGAAATCCTTGACACAAATTTAATTAGTTGAAATGATCGAAGTATTACTGTGGTGTGTCTGATTTGTGTTATGTTCAAGTTTCGCTGGCAAAAATTGCAAAAGAAACAAACAATTAACTCAAATAAATTGGGTTTGAAAAATTATTTATTGTTTATTGAATAAACTATGAAAATTCAAATAAAAAAATATTAGCAGATAAAAGTAAAAGAAACCTTTTTATATAGCTTATAATCATACAAAAACTGATTGATAATAAAAAAAAGATTTTCAATGATTAATGAATATTTTTAAGTTTTAACCCAAGTAAATTTTTGATCAAAAATGGAAAATAACTTTTTTGTTTTTATTAACGGGAAACTATTTGAAGACCTTTCGAAGCCAAAAAAAATGAGTCAGGTTTGTTGTTCAACAATTATCATTCTTGCAATGTTCCTGTAGAGAAAGAAAGAAAGTAGAAAAATATTGTCAATTAACCAATGCATAATTAACTGAAAAATCAGAATAAAAAATATTTGACCGCGGATTATCGTTCATTTATAAGTATGTGCCGGAAATTTTTCAATTCTTAATTCTGTTATTTGATAAGTTGAAATAATATTTTTCCATTAAAGGTCCAAAGTTGACGTGTCTTGCGCAAGCCAGAGTACCCGTTTCAGGACGTATTTTCAACCCTCTAGGAAAATATTGGTCCTACAAGAGGTAGGACTTTTTTTTGGGAAATTTCCTCTTTTTTGAATATTTTTTCAAATTTCAAAAATGTTAAAGAACTAAACCTTTTTTTTCAGTTCATTTTTGATAACTTTTAACTTGAAAGACACCTGTGAACTATAATTCTTTGTACTCTGAGTAAAGAGATGCAAGATATGAAACGATATCACTCACTACTACAATATCTTCAATGTCTCAAGCTATTTATAAAAAATATCGAATTAGTGGTAACACTTAAGTGTTTACTTTTGTAGAGTGAGTGGTTTAAGCACTTGAATTTTAACATTTTGGAAAGTATTTGAAAAATACGCAGTTGAAATATTTTCACTCAACAGTTCACAAAACCTTGACCCGTGTTTCACTGTGCAATAGCTTCTTACGTGTATTCAATACTAAATAAGTTAAGTAACTGAGGTTAGTATTACTTCAACCATTCATGAGTGTTTCAATATACAAAGGTTCTTCAGGCGTGTTTAATACTAATTTAGCAGTTATAAGTTTAACTGCTCACGACACTGTGCATAACTTCTCGAAGCACATTCAGTTCTGAGTTAGTAACTGAATTAGCATAACTTCAGCTGTTCACAAGTGTTTCACTGTACAAAGCTTCTTCAGGTATGTTCAATCCTAAGTTAATAGCTAGGTAAGTAAAACTTGAACTGTTTCATTTAACTATAAAAAGCTTCATGAGATGTCTTTACCAAGTTAGTAGCCCAGTTACTAATCAATTTGACTGTTTGGTTCCACTATACAAAACTTTTTCAGGCGAATTCAGTACCAAGTAACTAAATTTGTATAACTACAACTGTTTACGTTTGTTTCACTTTACAAAACTTCAGACGTCTTCAATACTGACTGTTTTAGTGTACAAAGCTTCTTCAAGCGTAATTGTAACCAAGTTGACATAACTCCAACTGAAAAAGTTATTGTATATGAAACACGTGTCGCGGTTTGGTAAAATTTCAAATACAAATCTCACAACCAATAAATTGGTATTCAATGCGTTATCGTGGATTTTCATCATGTATCGGAAATTCATCATGTATCGGAAATTCATCAGGAATATTAATTTAAACATTTGTGTTACCATCAAGCATTCAGCTCTCAAACTATCGGTAAACTTGAGATCAGTAAACCTTTCACTCGGAAGTTCTTACAATTTCGTGATCAGATTGGAAATTCACTAACATAAGAAAAGTTTTTGCGAGCAAAGTTTTTTCCCGCAAAGACCGGCCTAAAATATCGTCTGGTCATTTGTCCGGCTGTGGACGAGAGCGTAGAGATGTGGTCGTATGTTCCCGGCGAGGCATTGTACGCCGGGGGCGGTCGAAGCGACGGTAATGCGTCGTCCATTATTCCGCCACCGGGTTATTCCGGTATTACTGATAGTTCCGTTCTGGTTTCTCGAATGGGTTTATTGGACGTTCCTGTTCAATGTTTTGTGTATGTGTATTTGGCGTTCATTTGTTTATGATATCATAGAGCTAGCCATAAATGAAATAGTCTTTGT
Source organism: Leptinotarsa undecemlineata (assembly GCA_015342065.1). Lineage (NCBI taxonomy): Eukaryota > Metazoa > Arthropoda > Insecta > Coleoptera > Chrysomelidae > Leptinotarsa > Leptinotarsa undecemlineata. The sequence goes on along the minus strand of WOGP01006264.1, from coordinate 1,175 downwards.
GCTGGTTCATAATTTTGACTCTGCTAAAAAAAGGAATATTCAAGGGTGTTATTTCGAGGAAAAACTTAATGCAGTTTCATCTAGATTTCTGGTATTATGACATGACAATCAAATATTATTAGACCAAATATTTTGAGAAGAAAACTTTTTGAAAATTTCTTCTTAAGATTGAAGGAATGAATGATGTTTCTCTTGAGCACCACATCAAGTGTTTTTTCTATGAAATAAATCAAAAAATACAATTAATTCAATAGCATTGTTAGCTACTATCTGGTGTATTTCATCAGTTCGGACCTTGAAATCCCTGAAAAAAATCTGTAAGAAATTAAAAAGATAAACTGAAAAATAAAAATTTTATTGAACAAAAAACTAAAGTTCCAAAAAAATTACATACAAGCAACAACCAAAAAAAATATTGAAATATTGATACAAGCTGAAAATTAAAAAAATCATCAACAAGAATTGAAAATTAAAAATTGAAAGATTCCAAACCAAGCAATGTCACGACGTTTCGATTGTTACTATCCACAATCGTCTTCGGGTGATAACCGGACTTATTCCTCAGAGGTCATTCGATCCCCTATCCCCTCTTTCCTCTCTCCGCTTCATTGGTTTTAGCGGGAGATGATGGTTTGGCGGAAGTTGGTCGTTTTCCGCTTGATTAGAGGTTTCCATATGTTACGTATCTCTACGCTAGCTTGGCTAAATGCGTTGTTTGACAACATATATGCTGTTCCTCTTTGTGAATGATTTCAGCTTGAAACCACTGGATGTTATGTTGATGAGTCCAAACATTCTCTGCTATTCCTGATTTGCTGGTTTCTCTTCGCTGTGTGTGTTCCTTGTGCTCAGCAATGCGAACTTTCAACGGCCTTTTAGTTTCACCGATGTGTGATTCTGCGCACTCGCAGAGTATCCGGTAACTGCAAGTCTTGGAATCGCAGTCTACGTTTCGTGACCTGGTTTTCGTGAGACTGCTTCGGATAGTGTTCCCAGATCTGAAGCAGGTCCTGATGTTATACTTGGACCCAATCCTCCGTATCCTTTCCGATAATCCTCTGATGTAGAGAAGTACAAGTAATGGTTGTGGCGGCTTTTCTTCCTTGTAGAGCTCTTGCTGTCTTCTAGCTAAAGCCTGTTCTACCATCAATCTGGAGTAACCATTCCGATGAAGG
>WOGP01006263.1:0-12516 GCA_015342065.1 Leptinotarsa undecemlineata | reverse complement strand
CTTCAGGGCAGTAAAAATGAGTGAAAAGCAATTAATCGAACATATAAATTGACGAAAAAGTTGAACATGTTTACCTTTTTCGGAGATGAGCCCCGAAGCGGTCGACCTACAATAATCCAGGACGAGGACGTTAACTCTCATGCGGTTTTTAATGGTTTGAAACGTTTTGGAGAAGTCGAAAAGCTCGAAAAGTGGGTGTACCACGATTTGAACGATCGACAGGAATTGCCACGTTTTGGGGTCGGTTTTTTTTGCATTTGGGCAACCAAAACGATCCTTTTTTGTGTGCATCCTCTACTACAACATAAGACGTTCAAGGCAGTAGTTGGACACTGCATCAAGGCACTTCCCAAACACAAAAACGGCCAAAAAATACCAGGGTTACTGTATGATGGTTAGCGGCTGGTGTGGTTCACTATAACTTTCTGCAACCGGGCCAAACAATCACAGCACAGTCCTATTGTGAGGAAATCAACGAAATGTGGTGAAAATTGCTACAGCGGCAGTCAGTTCTGTTCAACAGAAAAGGTCCAATCCTGCTCCACGACAATGCACAGTATTCACTGAGACATTACAGTTTGCTGTAGACTCCTAAAAACGGACGAACCTTCTGAAACAACCTAAATATAACCACAACATATGCATCATCAGAAGATGACTATGATGATTGACTAACTTGGTTAGCGATAAACACTATTTTTGTTCTTGCGAGAGGGTTTTCAAAAGACTCCTTCTACGCCTAATATTTGGATTCAATTTTTCAAATTCTAACATAAGTACAAATACAATGTAATAAAGATTGATACTATCCGGGTAGGATTTCCTACTTCTGCCTGTTACCAAAATCAAACTTCATAGTTGCACATCATTCCCTAACTATACTGGGGCTATGTGCTCAGAAACTTTCAACTTTTATAAAATAAGGAAGGAAAATAAGAAAATAAAACAACATTTGCTGAATCTTCTGACAAATTAAACAGAAGCAATAGTCTTCTTCACTACGATAGTGCCAGCTCCCACATATGAAACCAATCTATTGATCAATTCAAGGAATAACCATCCAATTGATGATTCATTGCTAATATTCTCCTGATCTGTCGGCTAAGTTTTTTAATGTCCAAAATACTGGGTGAATAGCGTTCTCAAAAAGCTATTGAATTTTGTTGTTGAAACAGAATAGATAGGTTTGATCGCATGCAAAACTTCGTTCCAGATTTTTTTCCGAATTTTTGTGACATTTAGAGGTTATCTTCAATTTGTTCGCATATCTGAGAGTTTTCAACAAGTACTACTTTGATTTTTTCGAAAATTCGTGGAAAAACGCCTTGACGTATGAATTCAGTGAGTCTTCAGCTTTGTGAAAAACGATCATTTCAATTTGAAAACTTCAGACGCTCCAAGACTATTGAAAACAGTCCACCAGACTTTCTTAACAGTTTCTATCTGATTGCTGGGAATTATTCACAGTTCAGAATACTTCAAAGTAGATCATTAGGACATGATTGAGAAAGGAGAAAAAGTCTCCGTGAGGGTTTATCAGAGAAAGATTCAAAGAAAACCGTGAAAGATAACTCACCTTCAATTTGATTGAATGGAGAATTTATTCCTCGTTGGTGGCCTCGTTGATTCCGAAGGATCTGCATTGGCGTGGATTGGTGCATTTTTTCCACATCTGGATTTCATCAGAAAATATTCACATGTTCATATTAAATTTTGTATTGCGGAACGGTTTCACTTCAGTCTTCAGTTTTCATTGCTTTCTTAACGCTCAAAAAATCAAATCTGAAAAATAGATTCCGATAAGTACGGCGAGTTGAGTGGGGAAAAAACCAGGGGACCTGTAAATATTCAGTTCATTTTTGTTTCGCCTAAGAGTACGTTTTGAACTATTGGTAACTATGGCCATTGATCATTGTAAAATTTTGTTTTTTTGAAAAGTAATGCAAAGAAACTACCTCTCATTTGTTTATTCATTCATTCATATGAATTTTAGATACCAACAAGGCTAGCTCAAGATTGGTATGCGTAATCATATAGAAAAAAGTCACGTATGGGTAGTTACTGTGAAAGAAATAGAAGTGATATTTGACAGAGATACACCCAAAATGTAAATGAAGAGGGTTGAATGTTCCCGGAGACTGAAATATTAGACAGCTGCTGGTTCACAGATAGATCAAAAACACTTTTTGAGACTAAGACGTTAATATAAAATTGCCAAATCACACATAAAACTATTCTTGGACAGCCAAGCAGCTTTGGAAGCACTTGGCTCTCACTGATCACCATCCAAGTTGTAGTGAATAGCCAAATAAGGCTCTCCTCAAACAGAAAAACCAAATTGTATATAGTCTTGACTCCTGTCCATATGGATCATTTCCAGTCATTGGTCTCGCTTTAGGATGCAAGAAAGTTGCAGCTAATATTGGCACATTTTTAGGCACCTTTTAGGCACCTTCGAAGCATAGTACCAAAAAATTATGAGACTACAGCAGGAATGACCTAAGTTGTTCAATCTGCCTACTTCATTCAATCATTATTTGTAGAGACTTGAACTGTCTGAAAAAAGTGGGTGCCCAGTAAATTTGGAAGATGATGATATAGCATAACACATGCCATGTACCTGCCCCGTTGCAGATCTGATGTGTTTGGATGTGTTCACTGAGATATGAATCATAATGAACCCTTAAGAGTTTCAGTGAGGATCTAGTATATCCCCTCACCTCCTACCACTTTTTCTACTGCCTACTACCATAAAGGTTTGAATAAAATAGTGAACTTTTGCAGCTGTGGCGCAAAACACACGCTTTGAATTTCAAGCTTCGATCTGCCAAAGGTTCAAGTCTCTTGAAGAGATAACACTAATGCTTTTTGAAGAAGCCACCATTCAGAAACCTGATTACTGAGGGCGGCTTTCTTGGACCTGTTGTGGAACTATCTCAACTCAAAGCCGCTCTTCGCTGAAACGACTATCCCGTCTGATGAACAGACTGATCAACCAAAAGCTTTTCTCCCTTACATCCATGGAGTTACCGACAAAGTAAGTCGAATTCTGTAGAGGCTTAACGTAAGAACAGTATCACAGCCAACAATCAAATCTCAACTTTTTCAACAACACCCAAGGACACGATACGTAATAAGGCACAGGGTATATACAAAAGACCAATAGAAAAATTTCCAACAGAATGTATGGACATAAACAAGCTGTTCGCAAATCCATCTTCAAATATCATCTTGAAAAAAGCCACACAATAAGCCTTGGGAACATCTGAACCATTGTTACGGAGAAAACTCTTCAGGGCAGGATAATTCGTGAAACCATCAAAATTGAAAACCGTTTCGACTGTCTTAACACAAAAGATAATTCATAGATACTACCGCAATCATAGAGGCCATTGTTGGCTGACTACACTTCTCAAACTAACTCACGTCAATCAGAAAGTCAAGAATCCATTTTCGGCAAGTCGAGTACCTGGTACGATACCTCCACTGTCCAGCAGCATAAATACTGGACCCGAACAACAAGGTTATCAGTGAAAATGCAGTTTATTTATTATTATTATTGTTTTGCATACTATGGAGGAAAAATTATATTGCTGAAAGTTGACGAAAGCATGTTCTGTTTCAACTTGCTTTCGTCTGCTACAATCTCCTTAAATACGATAGACAATCGTTGAGTTTTCTTTAAAAATATTAAATTTTTTCACCAAATATATCCCAATTTACCCGGACTAATATTAGCCAAACATGAAAAATAACACATTTCATACCCGAATGGCTAACGAATTTTGTTTCAAAATAAAACGCGACGGGTACGAATAAATTGAATATTGAATGATAAAAGTTCTGACGAGACCTTTCACAAACAGAATTTCGTTTCAACAAAGGCAGCCCGAATAATGAAATGGAAACGAACTGGATGTAGGTCTGCTTTTCAGTTTACAACGGACCTTTCAGCGACATGAATGACTAGATTATTTTCATTCGCCAGTGTACCAGAGCGAAGTATCAGCTCTCCAGGACGATCCAAAGACAAATCAGAAACGACTTTATTCAGTCTATTTGAGAGTTACCAGAAAGTTTTCAATGGAAACTCTAATGAGGCCATCAGTTATCCGATTGATTAAGAGAGAACTTTGGGAAAATTTAATAAATATTCTCCGGCTTTGCGTTCTCTAAAATTTGTAATCAGGCAACATTTTGATTCTGATTAATACAAGGAAAATGTTTTTAGTTTTTCGAAGAATTCTTCGATATTCTAAAATTTGATTAACTAAATCTACTGATGGAATGAAGGAAACTGGATTGGGCGCATTCATTACCGGATTTTCAGAGAATAAAAAAGGAGTCTGAACAAGTTTCCTTTCTGGATAACTTTAAGTAACTTTACCCTCAGTTACAATGAATATAAAAATTAATTCATACGTCATATCTGTGGGAGATTTTGACAGGAGTTTTCTGTACGAAACTGTGCTTTCGTGACTTATCCTGAATAAAAACTGCCATTTCTCGTTCCAGATTATCTTCTCTTGTGGTTTATTCCCGAAAAATCTTCAAAGAGCCTCTTTGGAATATAAATTACCTCATCTACGAGTTCTCCAATCATTCACAGATCATGACTTCTTGGCTTGTATATGAAATGGAAAAACTTTTGATGCTTTTTTTACAAATCAAAAAACATATAATGAATGAGACGATTTCAGAAGCTTCGAAGTTGTTAAGAAGAGTACTTAGAGGATAAATTATATTTCTCAAAAAAAGATTCGTTGACTATAAGTCATCAAAAAAAAAACAATAATGAAGCGAATATAATTCATCATGGATTGACTCTTTTCCCGTTTCTGAATCTCACAAAATCGTACCCCTGGAAAGGTTGAACAAAAATGTGAAACAATCAACCTCTCATACCAATTATCAATTCGATTACTACTTGTCCTCACAACAATGATAAAAATATACTTCAGAGCGTTTCCCAAACTTTTTTGCCTAGGGACCCACCTTCATTGTGGATTTTTTTTTGCGACCCACGTATTAAATAATATTAGGTATGCGCTGGTCAGGCCGTATCCCCCGAAGCCTCGATACATTCGGGAGGGCGCGTCAGCATTATCAACCAGTGGCCACTCCCCTCACCGTAGGGTAAGTGATCATTGGGTCCGAGAATTATGTGTCCTGAGCAAGCGCAGTGAGCCAAGAATGACGGCCTTTTGAATCTGTCCGGCTGAGATTTCTGTCTTGGTGCGGCAAGCCGGTATGATTTTAAGATTCGAAAGTAGAGAGGGCATCATACCACCAAGGACTTCAATAATCAGAACAACTATCTTGACAGAGTGGTCTGAATAGAGTATGTGGAGTTCGATGAGAAAATGTCGATATTTTACCCGTTTCTGCTCCTCTTTTCGGACGATATTAGTCTCGCCAGAGACTAATCATCAGAGCAAGATGACGACAAATATCGTCATCTTGCTCTGATGGTCGAAAAGAACTACATCAGGCTTATTAGCTTGTTCGAGCCTGAGGGTGGGAGAAGAATAGTTCCAATAAATTCGGCACTTCTTGTTTCCCACAACAGATTCAATATCCCCTGGAGCGTAGGGCAATACCGCCATTTCGTCAATACAGTAAAGAGTGCCGTAAATGGTAATATAGCACCTGAAGGGCCGCGTTATGTCGATGAAGATTGACCGAGACCGCATATGCTGGACATGCCGATAGCAAGTGCATTAGAGTCTCGGGTGCCTAGCGGCAAGCCCGTCACTTTGTGTCAGGAACCTCTATACCCAGCACGCGACTAGGGTATTATACTAAGGTGTTAAAGATACCATCCTGGCAAGCCATGATGAACCCCTCAGTTTCCGACTTCAGCCCACTCGACTAATATTATTTTTATTATTATTCACTATTTAGGAATACAATTCTAAAAGAAAATGGTGAAAATGATATAATTGAAGATAAAATACAGTACGAAAAAATACTTTCATTTCATAATTTTAAAAAAAACAAATACAAAAAATTAAAAACGAGACTTATATAACTAATGTGACTTGTGAAGCTGATGCTTACAATTTACAATATACTCTATCAAAGCATGCTTAATTTGATTTGATTTGATGATCTGAAGAATAGAATTCTTATTGACAAAGCTTCTAAATATTATCTAATATATAAAAATGGATGTTTGTTGGTTGGTTGGTGAGTGATAAACTTCTACATTGCTCAACCTATCGCGATGAAACTTGATATATATAAGTAGTTTTTCATAGAGGAGGTTTTTAGGCTATCAATTTTTTTGTAACTCGCCACTAGATGGCGCTGTAGAACTATTTTTTTGAAAGCACTGTTCTATAACGCTGCTCACGCCTAAGTTCGTTGATTCTGATTCTGTCAAAACATTGGAACAACAGCGATACAGCAACATAGTACTAGTAATACATAAATCCTAACTGTTCAAAATGAGCAGGAGGTCATGATAATTATATAAAATTGAAATTAAAATTATGCAAACCAATATGGATTGTCGGATGTTTAAAGTGGATGTACTTAATGTATATATACAGTCATGCTACTATAAAATATTTTCACAACAATACAGTACAATATATATAAAAAGAGTTTTCCCTAATTTATACTTTATCATTTGGTTATAAATACAAAATAGGACAGAGTTGTCAGATGATAAAAACTTCAAAAAAATATATATACATATATACAGATTATACATACACACATATAGACTCATGTACACGCATATAATAATTTTATAAAACGTTTTGATTTCTTATTACAGGCAAACAAGTACATACATATACAGAGTGACGAACAGTCGATGGTAGGTTAGACGTTTCTGGAAAACGCAGAGCATGATTTTTTTGAAAATTTCACCTCTCTATTGCTTCGGTAGATGGTTGAACATTTTCGTACCTTTCGTAAACAATTGAATTTTGGCATTTGGGTGATTTTGGGGATTAGTAAAGGTGTATATTGGTCATTTGCCCTAGTATTATATGCAGGGTCAAATTTTAATAAATGTAGTTTATGCTTATGAACTGAACTAGTTGATTCTAACACGAAGATTGATGTTAACGTGGATTGAAAGTTGAAAGTTTTAAACACAGTGAAGAATGCCCTCTCACACAAATATTTGATTGAAAATCCTATCAACTCTTTTGAGGCTATGTTCGAAAGAACTTGGTAATAACATTATCCGAAAGTGGGTTGAAGGGCACGTGAAGGGAAGGTGATCGCATTGCCGACTCCTTTAGCCAAGGAAGCGGCTGGACTATTGGCCTATTGACACCTACGGCTTGATGACTATCCAAACGTCACTCCCATGCTCAATTCCTAAAGAGCTGGGATGGAATCAAAGGATGCAGTCTTGCCACGATCACCTTGAGCGACCCTGGGAAGCCCTGGGAAGAACAGTAGCATGTCAACTGAGGAAACACCTCCATATTATGGGCTGGTAGACACACCTCTATGCAGGATATGTGAACAGGGAGATGAAACTGTCAGGCATGTCTTATGTGACTGCCCGGTGTTATCGCCAATAAGAGAGTATGTGTTGGGCGAGTCTTGGCCTATACCTGCCGATATAAAGAAAATGTATCCTAGTGACCTGTCCAGCTTCCTGGAAAGGAGAGGATGGACGATGGCCTAGGAGGACAACTCCTCGTGAGGATATACAATGAGTCAAATATGGTTTTTATCCAAAATGGGAAAAACCTTCCGAAAATCGATGAATAGATAAATATATGGGAAAAATGAGAATTCACCATATTTTTTGAAAGGGCTTCTTGATTTCTTAAAATGTTTTCCTGGCAGTTACCATGGCTGATCCTCGGACTCTGCTCCTGGCACGCCATTCTTGTTAATAACAGATAATGGAATTTCACTAATAGGAATCTCGAATGCTTATTTGAAGTGGTTCCTCTAACCGTCGAATAATATCTACTGGCATACTTAGCATAGGTTAATGAAATATCACAAACCAGCAATCAAACGCATTACCTAAAATCCGGATATTGATTTCCGTATAACAGCGACATAATAGAACCAAACATAATTAATGTTCAATTATGGATGGTTAATTTATATTGAGTACTGAGACCGTATCGGCTATTACAGGTATTAATTACAAGGTGGAAAGTTCAAAGGGAACGTGAGAAATATCGAGGAGATTCTTGGTAGAATGAAGACAGATATTATAATCAGTGATTCTGAAATTTGATGATGGAATTAACGATAACATATCACGAAGTAGCAGAGGCGACTTGGAATTCAACAAAAATTCCTAAATTGAAATAAAAAAAACCATCAACAATTAAGTCAAATTGTCGTCAATCTCAGAATACAATTGTTCTCTTTCATTTGGAAATTTTGTCAGATTTCAAGGAATAAAAACTTTAAATTTTGCCAAATTTCATCCTCTGATTCGGTATCTAGTTTTAGGACCATTGGCGACCCTTTTATTCGTTTATAACATACAAAGTAAAAATACAACTTTTCATAAATGTATACGAAGGCGTAAAAGGACCAATGATTATTTTGAAAAAAATGTTGGTTTGAATTGGGAATTTAACAATAATTCCGAAATTGAGAATGACATTTAACAAAAGTATCAACAATAAATTTCAGAATATTATTGAATTTATTTTTTTTCAAAATTATGTCAAATTCCAATAATTTCAGATTCAGACTTTTGTTGAATTTTGACTTCAAACTCGGCATTTCATTTTGAAGAAAATTTTTAACTTTACTTAACTTTACACTTTGAAAGTGAACGTATAATTTTTTATAAAAAGGGTCACTGAATATTTTGCAAAACAAATCATTATATTTCGAGTTTGAAGTCAGAATTCAATGAAAATTCCGAGGTCAATTCCCATTAATGAAATTCTGAATATAGAGTCGAATGTCAACAAAAAAATTATTGAATTTCGACTTCAATATTAAAATAATGGTGAATTCTGTCCAAAGTCAGAAATTCCTATTTTGAGTTCGAAATATTATTGAATTCTGACTTCAATATTTTTTGCTGTTTTTCTATAATAAGGTATCACAGAAAGTATGTCTTTCTAAGGTTATTTATGGTTCTTATAGCTTGAGGAAGGTGATTGAACATTTTGAGACCTTTGTAAATAATGGAATCTTCAACTAGGGTTAAAGAAGACAGCGGTAATTCAAAGCTGAATCTTTGCCTGGTTTGATACTTTGGCTCGTCCAAGTTGTTAAACAATACCCTATTTTTGAAGAGAAGGCAGATTGTCTCATATATAAATAAGGAGATCACAGTTAGGATTTTGTTAGAGGCAAAAAGAGGCCGGCAAGAGTCCCTAGGCTTGGCTTTGCATGTGCATCGTATTGCACGTTTTTGTATTAGTAATACTGATTGAAGACATGTAGTAGAACACACACCCCAAAAGCAAATACCATAACTAAATACCATATATGAAATGAACTTCCTGAGAACGTTTTGGATTTATTCTCCAGCGATTCAGATCAAATGTGAATCGCAATTTTCGCACAAGCACTGTTTTAGAGCGCCTTAAGGATTTCTCTGTAGTGCTTGTGTTTTGTCCTTGAAAAAAAAAGTTAATTGAAACCTCCTGTGAACAGCATTCCGTTGTGTTCGATCCAAAAAAATCAGTAGTACTAGTATTTGGAAGCTATGCTCATGCATCATTCATTAAAAATAACTTAAAACTGCACATGAATAATGAAGTAATTAGAATTGAAAGTAATGCAAGAAATTTTGGTTTGATTTTAGATGAGTCGTTGAGATTTAGAGAACAAATCAATCTAAATATTCAAAGAGACTATGGCGCACTAAGATTACTATATACACATACCAACAATTTGGAGACTGTCAGGGCCACCTTCATTCCGAAACCTGGGAAAATCGGACAGTACTCGGCGAAGGCTTTGAGACCAATTAGTATCATGTCATTTGCGTTGAATAAGCTAGAAAAACTACTTGACTGGCTATCAGACCATTACATCGAGACCAATATGGACATAGGTCAGTTATGTCAACAGAAACAGTTCTATGTCGGGTAACAGAAAAAGTAGAATATACTTACAAAAACAAGGAGGTACTTTTAGCTGCTTTCTTGGACATTGAGGACGCATTTGATAATACGTCGTTAGACTAAATCATCCAGGCGTTGAGGAGAAAAGGGATCGACAAGACAAGCTCAGGTGAATACACTGCATGGTTAGGGGAAGACTGGTATATACAACCATTAAGGGGAAAAAGTCGTGGCACGGGTAGCAAGGGGCTGTCCTCAGGGGGTGGTTCTATCCCCCCTGTTATGGAACCTTGTAATGTATGTATGTCTCTTGAGAACCATAATGGGTATAAAGCACTGGGCTATGCAAACGACTTAGTATTCTTAGTCCAGGGTAAATACAATAATGTAGTGAAGGGATGCATGCAGCAGGCCCTGAACATTATAACAAGATGGACTGAAGACCAAATCGACCATAGTATTATTTACCAAAAAGGACTAAAACGGAGGGTCTCGGACCTCTAAACTTCGCGGTGAAGAAATACAAGTGTCGTGGGAGGTTAAATATCTGAGAGTAATCCTAGATTCCAAACTGACCTGGAACGAACACTTGGGCAGGATAGAGAGGAAAGAAACAGCTCTACAAATCATATGCGAATGTGATATTCTGAATTACAGGAGACAGGCACATATGGACGTACGAAATTACGTCCAGAAGAATATGACGAACATCCAAAATGGAGCCTGTACAAACTAGTACAGGGAACGAGACTGATGGAATGGTTATCATAAGAAGATGGGAGAATAAACGCAATAAGCCCAAGAGGCTGCAGTATTTTCTGGATACTTGGACTAAATGAACAAGTCAGACAGCTCCCAAGGTACCAAAAAAAAATCACGTTAGGCAATGGAAGTCCGAACCAATGAAATGTACCCCGAAACATTGTCAACCACCTTAAAACTAACAAAATATACCGGATATAACAAATTTATAAGTAGATGAAATTATATCTGTTTAGTCTGATTTTCCGTTAACCAGCTCCATTACGAAAGACAACTGTGAATAGTGAAACTTGTGCAAGCTAAGGACTAACGAGATCTTATCTTTCAACGTGTGATTCCTAACACAGGTTGGACGATAGCAAGTAAAAATAGTTCGATATAGCATTAATGCTCATTCCACTGGCTCGTTGATTCGTTTTGTCATTTGTAACCGAAGCATAATTATTTTTCATATACTCTGTACCAACAATCGGCGAAATAATAATATGTTCCATACGGCAAAGAAACAGATTTACTTACTGCCTTGACTAGTTGCTGCCTAGTTGAACATATAACTATTTTAGATGTTTGGTATCATAAGCTGTTTGAGATTTGTCGAAACAAGGAAAATCTTCTATTCAAATTACTTATGTTTTTCCAAATCATCCGAGGTCTATCTCTATATTTATACATTGCGTCATTTCCCAGCATCATTTCCCAGCATTCATTCCATGAAGAATAAAACGTTTCTCCCTTTCATCTATAGCAGGTTACATCCTCATTTGAGCAATCAAATCACACCACTTCAACATGGTTTTATGAAAGGTCGCTCTCGATAATCACCAACCTTTTCAATGTTACCCAATATATCACTGAAACCATTGATAGGATACCCCAAATTGATGTCATATATACGGACTTCTCTAAGGCGTTTGACTATCGAAATTGTACAGGTACGACTTTTCTATGACCTTGATTCAACTTTTCATATCATATCATATCACAGGTGTCAGTCAGTATGTTATAATCAATGGCTTCAAGTCCGTGGAATATGCAGCTACCTCGGGTGTTCTACAAGGAAGCAACCTACGTCCACTTCTCTCTAACGCTTTCATAAAAGATATAGTTTTAGTCATGGACATCAACTATTTGATATACCCGTATGACCTTAACTTTATATTGTGATTTCAATGGCATCAAGGACTGTCTTCAACTCTACCTCAATCTGAGACGTGTTGAGCAATGGTGTTTACGCGAGTAAAATGTAATGTAATGACGTACACACTGAAAAATCGTCCATTTTCCTATCACTATTTAATAAACGATATTCCACTTCAACGGTCTCTCACATTCACCGATATAGGTATTACCTTCGACACAAAACTTTCCTTTGAAGCCATATTGAAGCCATTCTGTCTGCTGTAAACAGAAAGTATGGATTTATTGCACGATCTCCAGAGATTTCTCGGATCCATCTACATCGAAAACCTTCAACTATGCTCTTTCAGATCACAATTAGAATATGCATTCGTAATCTGGAATCCATCTCATCAGTTGAATATAGAGAAAGTTGAATCAGTTCAACATCGTTTTCTAAAACTTCTCTAGATCAGACTATATCTATCCACCAATTGGATAACCCCATGATGCATAGTTAGCTAGACATTCACTCCACAATTTTTCTTTTTAAACTGGTTAATAATTTAGTTATTGACCCACATATTCTGCAAAACCTTAATTTCTATGTACC
>WOGP01006262.1:0-12517 GCA_015342065.1 Leptinotarsa undecemlineata | reverse complement strand
ATTCTCCACTTGAACGAGCTGCGAGCGAACAGCGATCGGCTTATCGGACCAATTTAATTTTTGAAGTTACGGGGTGGACCATTCCAACCGTAACACTCCCCCCTTACTTCCGGAAATTTCCATGAAATTTACCAGTTATGCCCAACCGATAATTCAACTATCTTTAACTATGTACCGGACAATTACCCTGACCATACTTCTAATATGAGGTATCTCCCTGTCAAGGTTTCGACAAGAAATCAAGACCTTCTGAGTTACACAGTTAAGCACCGTTGTGCAACTACACCACCACAAATGTATGGTCATCAATAGTTCATCAAGCAACACTTGCAAGCAACTATAAATTACCGAAAATATTCCAATTAGAATAAAACTCTATCAAAATTTCTCCATTATATACACCTACAACCTACCTATATGAAAACTAAAAGCTAATTTGCTCGAATAATTTCTCTTTCAACTTACCTAGGTATCAAGCTAGGGCAATCACTCACATTACAATCATACAGTAAACCAGTACCTCATCAGATCCGATGCGAACTTCAAAGTAGTTTGGTTTGACAAATACGTTTCTAGAGGGCATTAAGGCAGCGTCTCATCGCGAGGGTATTATAAAGCCCCATCCCGCAGGGTCAGATACATTACTTTCTCTCAATGAACGGCTTCATATCACATACTTGAAAATCGCCCAATAATTTCTGATCATGAACGGATTCTAATCTGTATACATTGTTCGATATTTTCTGACGAATCCTAGCCTTACTAAACTTAGGTGCCAATTTGGCGGCAAAATAGTTACCTGCATCCGATAAAACATGATTTCTTACCATAACCGTGTCTCCCCTACCAAATGTCATAGGTCTTCGCAAATTATACCTGACCGCGCTTTTCTTATAAGCCGAATTCAATCTATTTTTCACATCATTGCGAACGCCTTCTAATTCTTCAACATGCTTGGCTAAATCACTCCTTTCACCGACCTCAAATGCCGGTGAATCTGCCAATGGTATTGAATCATGTCGAGATCTCCCTGAGAGATTCAACTCCCTCCCAAAATTGAGATAAGCCGGTGTATAGCCTGTAACCTCATGGACTGCGGTCCGAAGGGCGAACCCTAGCTTAGGCAAGTGTAGGTCCCAATTCCGATGATTGTCTCCTACGTAGGATCTAATCATAGTTTTGAGTACTCGATTTATCCTCTCGGTAGGATTACTCTGCGGATGATAGAGAGGGTTGAGAATCATGGTACAGTTGTATCCCTTAACCATACTTCTGAATGATTCACCTACATATTGTCTACCATTATCAGCAGATATTCGGGGACCCCGTAGGCCATAAAAACGTCATTTTCAATATGTCGTTGAATAACAGCCATCGTAGCTGTCTTGAGAGGAAATAATAAGGAATATTTCGTGAAGACATCGGCTACAACCAACAAAAACCTATTTCTGTGAGAAGTTAACGGGAATGGTCCCATGATGTCAGTGCACACAACTTGCCAAGGTCGTGTCACCTTCCTTATACCCATAATACCAGCTGGATCCCTCTGCTCTGGTTTCTGAGCTTGAGAAACTTCGCAACTTCGAACATATTTCGCAACTTCTTTCTTCATACCCGGCCAATAATAAGTTTGGGCAACTCTCTGTGAAGTTTTGGAAATACCTAAGTGCCCTGCCGTAACGTCATCGTGACACTCGATGAGTACCTCTCCTCTCTTTGTCCTCGGGACTACTAGTTTCCATTCAAAAGTCTCCTCTAAGTGAGATCCTCTACTCGATACATACTTGAAGAGCTTACCTGCCTCGATTTTCCATAATGGATACCGATCAGGTGTGGTCTCAACATTTTCCAGCTGTCGCCAATACCATGGATCGAGAGCCCTACTGTTAACATCGATCAGTTCTAACTGAGTAACTACTCGCGATAACGCATCTGGGACTTGATGATATTTACCCTTCCTATGCACCACTTCAAAATCGTAGGCTTGGAGTTGCAATACCCAACGTCCAAGCCTCCCAGCTGGTTCTTTCAAGTTAGCTAGCCACTTGAGACTGGCGTGGTCGCTAACAACCTGAAAATGGACCCCCTCCAAATAACAGCGAAACTTTTTTATTGCCCAAATGACAGCCAAGCATTCCAGCTCTGTTGCACAGTACTTGGTTTCGCAAGAGTTCAAAGTCCTGCTGGCATAAGCAATAACTTTCTCTCCTTCCTCAAACTCCTGAACTAATACGGCACCCAAGGCCTTTTGACTGGCATCCGTCTGGACAATGAAGGGACGGTCGAAGTCGGGACAAGTCAGTATTGGTGCAGTTACCAAACATTGTTTGACGTCGGTGAAAGCTGCCTCAGTTTCTTCGTTCCATATGAACCGTTTATTTTTCTTAGTTAGATCTGTTAATGGAGCCACTCTTGCTGAAAAATTTGGAACAAACCTTCGGTACCATGAAGTGAGTCCGAGGAACCGACGCACTTCTTTTACCTTAGAAGGAGTTGGAAAATTAACAACCCCCTCAACCTTTTCCGGGTCTACTCTCAAACCATTTTGGTCAACCTCATAACCTAAATATTTTAGTTGAGGTTTCACATATTCACACTTTTCCTGGTTTACCGTTAGCCCTGCATTAATCAATCTCTCAAATACTTTCCGCAACACAATAGCATGTGTCTCAAAGTCAGGGGTGGCGATGATAATATCGTCCAAGTAAATGAAGCAGAAGGGTTCCAAATCATGCCTCAGAGTATTTTCCGCAAATCTCTGCCATGCCACGTTGCAGGCGCATTGTGTAGCCCAAATGGCATTCTGGTAAATTCGTTTAAGCCACGCCCCGGAACAATAAAGGCAGTTTTGTCCCTACTAGTTTCCTCAAGCTTTATCTGCCAATATGCACTCTTGAGATCTATTGATGACAAAAATTTACTGTCTCGAAGGCGCTCTAATATCATTGAAATATATGGAATTGCGTAAGCGTCCCTCTTAGTTACTTTATTTAGGGCCCTGTAATCAACACAGAATCTATACTTATTATCCGGCTTCTTCACCAATACTACCAAGCCGAAGACCAAGCCGAAGACGATGGCTGAACTACTCCTAACTCTAACATACGATCCAATTCATCATACATGATTTTCTGCATGTACGGAGATATCGCATAATACCGTTGTCTAATCGGAGTGTGATTTCCAGTATCTATTTTATGTTCTACCCCCTGGGCGCAACCCAACTCGGTACCCATTTTCTCAAAACTTTCCTTAACTAACTGATTCAAGAGCTCCTTCTGATCTGGAGATAATAATTCCTTCGTTAAAATACCATGCAACCCGGACTGCTCAAACTCCCAACATCCTGAAGAGAAGGATGGAACGACTTTCATAGATTTCCAAAAATCAATGCCTAAAATAATACCCATATTCACCTCTGGTACGACTAGACAGTTGATGACCTTCACTTTACCCTGCAAGTCAATAGGTAGCTTCACTTTACCCTTCAAGTCAATAGGTAGACTCACCATGCCGATAGCCTTACATGAAGCTCCATTTGCCACCATGACCGAAACGGATGTTTTGTTAGTCAAATTCATTATACCCATTTGTTGCAGCTTTTGCCAACCCTGCCGGCCTATAACTGTCTGGGATGCACCCGAATCCAACAAACACACAAACCGAACTCCAAAAATATTTACTTCTACGTACGGTCTTGGATCTCCAGATACTTCACTCAAGAGGTAGTCTACTCTAGGTTTTTGAAAAGCGGTTTTAACCGTGTCCAGCCAAACCGGCCATGAAAGATCTACCGGGATTGGCCTGTATAGCGACGTCCGGTAGCTTCGTCGCCATGACCGTTTCCCGAACACCTTGGGCACTGAGCTTTTATGACGCCATCTCGTCCGCAGCCAAAACAAAATCTCCTCATTCTACTTCTAGAACAGGTTGAGAACCGATGTCCTTCTTCTAGACAATTCCAACACTTACTCCGATGCTATACAGCCATCAAGCTCCTAGAAAGACCAGGAATACTATAACAAGAATCACCCCGATAAGCCAAGTCCGGCTCAAGTAAATTATCTCGTCGAGTGGGAGGGGGTTCACATTTACCCGCCATATCCCGATTCACCTCCAATTTCTTACAGAATTTCAATAATTCTTCAACGGTACCATATGAGGCAAGACCTAGAGTATGAATGAAATAGGGGTGTATATTTTGCTGCAAAATGATCAGCCTTTGATCTTCTGTAGGGGTCGTAGGTAGGCGTTTGAACAGGTTATCCATAATAGCAAAATATATACCTACACGCTCCTCTGGGCCCTGAGTTCTACTTTTGATCTCGGCCCAAAGTTCTTGTTCATAGTTATAGGGTTGATATTGTTCCCTCAACAAACTTTCAAAATCCTTCCAAGACTTAATCCCATTCTGAACTGAACGATACCAAATGGCTGCGACACCCTGTAATAGATCGCTAACACAAGTGCTAAGTCAAGTCGAGCCATTATGTTTGAAACAGCGCTACAAAGAACTCTATTCTCAGGATTATCTCCTAATTTTAGTCGTTGTTTCAGTTTCGTATCAACAACTTCATCCCCTTTCTCCTTACCACTATTACGCCAACTATCTAAGAACTGTTCTAAACTTTCCGTTTTTTCCGTAATAATTTCAATTTCATCTAACGGAACCGGGTTGAAGCCAGCATCTGCAACAATATCCCCAAATGTGTCTGTTCTGATAATTTCTTGTAACTGACGTCACATAGATGTAACAGTTTCCGCCTGAAGGCCTGAGAACCCTCTAACAAGCAATTCATACTTCACCTCATCCTTCAAAAGTTCATTGACATCTATTCTCAGCCCTAGTGTGAATTACAATTCAACAATAACCAATCTTCTATTGAAAATAGTGACACAACGTTTCTCAACCCAATATATCAACATATATAGACACATATACAAATATATACACATAAATACACACTTGTATTTTTTTTTAAATGACCTATAAGTATTTAAGACAAACCCTGTAGCTTCTCAACTCATTTCGAGCCCCACGTTCAGGCGCCAAAATTATGTTACGCACTACTCGAATAATATTAGGTATCTTTATTCATCTGTCCAATAGCTGAACCTGAATGCGTGAACTCGTACCCAAGCTCAAGTGTCGGTAGGGGTGGGTCCACGAGATTAATTTTATTTGATTTTTCAAAGTTGATTTAAATGGGCGCCACTAGTTATCAATGTGCCAGTCTCAACTAGTAGACTGCCAGAATGACTGGGTATGAACAGACAAATCGGAACGATATAAAGTTGATCAACAATTATATTACAAAAATTGACAGGTTATGCATATCGGTACAAATTATTATATAATCAATTCACACCAAAAGAAAGGAGTACTCCTAAACATCTAATATGTATTTACTCACAACAAAAAGGCAAAACAAACTCAGCTAACGCGCCGCAGTGACGTCACGTTGTCGCTTACACGTTATCTTAGAAACAAAACACATAAATAAATTTTTTCAAAGAAGAACATCATTGAAATTCTCTTCAAAATTCCTATTTCTCTTATTTCCCGTGTAATCTTATATCTTTATTTTTTTTAATCCTATTTTATTTGTATTGGCCTTGCTTAAATTAACGAACCAGAGAGCTAAAATAAAATAGTATTGACTAATAATTCACTAAAACTAGAAGGCCATTTCAAAACTTGCAATTTGAATAAATCAGCATTCCTAACAACTATAAATTCTACGGGTTTTTCCGGAGAAATCAGACGGGAAATTGAGTTGAGAGCTACCGATTTCACTTACCCAAGACGGCAGTATTGCATGTAGAAGCAAATGGTTCCTTCATAACTTTTACATCAAGTTCAATCAGGGATAGTGGCCCCCTCACTGGAACCCTCTTGAGGGTCCTTACGTCCACAACACCTCTCGACTCCAAAATAAGTAACAAAGGAAAAGGCACAATTTCTTATACACTATTTCATCCGCCCTGTAGTGAATATTATTGACGAAAATATCTTCCTAATATCGCTTTGAAATGCTTCTCCCCACAGATATTGAACTCTTCCACAATCAGGAGCAGAGACAAAGATGAAAACCAATTCCTTCTTAACGTTGAAGCCCTCAACTAACTATAATAACCAACATTTTACTCCAACATAACGTTCCTACTTGAGTTCTCATTTTAGTAACCTTCCATATTCTTGTAAGTCAAGTAAATTCATTACTTCAAATTTTATTGCACAATAGAGAAAAAGGTCCAATTTCGAAAAACCAACACATCCACACGACCAGAAGAGAACTTGTTTATCAAAATCCGGATCAGCTGTTCGCTTTTTTTTCCTTTTCTTTTCAATGAACGAATTCTCCACTTGAACGAGCTGCGAGCGAACAGCGATCGGCTTATCGGACCAATTCAATTTTTGAAGTTACGGGGTGGACCATTCCAACCGTAACAAAGTAATTTGAAAAAGAATTATTAGAAAATGGACATAGATTACATAAGTGAAAATAATAATCCTGAATTCATTATAATTCTCTATTTCCTTGATTCGTGATTGAAGATAGTTGTATATAGCCTCAAGCATTTATATTAAAGGTAGTTGTATACTTTTGAATAGTCCTTTACAAGACTATTTCTAGCTATAGGCAAAATTGAAAATCAAATGTTGTTAAGATTGTAACATTGTAAAATGATGACGTTCCTGCATATACAGTGTATCTCACTTTTCATAGAAGCACCTCCGAAACTTCCATATTTATCAAGGTAGATAATGAAACTCGCAGGATTGATGGAATTGCTTTGAATACACTTACTAACTAACTAATGAGTGTTAACCTAACTAATTAATACTGCCTGCCAGTCGCGATGGTAGAACTTATTTTTACGGTAAATTATATTAGGGGGCAAAACAGGCTAAAAATTCCTTTAGATTCGTGATGAGAACCTCCTAATTACTACAGGTAACTACACCTTTTTCCTGAAAAACCCAAATTCGTCTCACTTTTCATGGAAGCACTCCGGTATCTTTCGTGATTGTTGGCGTAGAATTGAGTAATTAGCGGAATTGAAGAATATACTAAAAACACTTTTCACCTGAATCAATACTTCTGATGAAGAATAGTGATAAAATCTGAGCACTATTAGTTCACTATTAAATCACTGCGAATTCAAATTCTTGTATTCAATACAACGTTGACGTTGCAGAGGAAAACAAATGATGATTAATATTAACCAACAATATTGTTGATAGAACTTGTTAAATTCAGTCTCAGATTTTTATTGATCCTGTTGATTGTGTGTTCCTGCAAGTTTTTTCTGAAAGATATCTATTGATTTTCATATCGCTTTAGTCTTAAAACATATTCCCACGAACTAAACAAGAGAAAATTAAAATAATACTGATGATGAAAGAAGGTGCGAGGTCTTGTCGCGAAGTAGCTCTGGAACATTTTCCAAAATATATAGCCAGTTCAAGTAACAGTTCAAGTAATGAAGGTGAGGAAATTCAAAAAAATCATATTGATGATGTATCATTGTGGCAGTATATCGTGCTGATCCCCCTATAAGTTTGGGGTTACTCTAACTCAATAAAGGCCGAAGTAAAATTTGGAGATGCTGCTTGAAAAAGCATAAAATGCATGCCTTCAAACCTAAATTTCTTCACACTTTACACGGTGGAAATGAACAAAGAGAAGAATGGAATACTGTTTGTGAATGACAGTAACTTCTTGATAAATATAGTGTTGAGTGATAAGGCGACTTTTACCACTAATGATGTGGGATCATCTCTGGATTTGAGATATTGGGTAGACCAAAATGCGCACTAGGTGGTGAATTGTCGAAATCAAATATTCCAAAAAGAAGAATGTGTGTTCATCCGTTCACATATATGGGACAATAATGACTCAACAGAAACCTACCTAGGCAGTGGATTGGACCTAATAGCCCTCTCGTGATGTGGCCCCCACTTTCGCTGATCTCAGCGCCTAGACTTTTATTTATGGGTAACGTCAAAAATGAAGTATATAGAAATAGGACCACTACTCGTGAATATCTCTGCGCGAGATAAATCGAGGCATGCCAGGAAGTTACACCTGGCAAACTAAGAAACGTGGTTGTAAATAATAAAACATGAATAGAAAACTAAAAGTATTCTCGTCGTGGGAGGACTCATAGAAAGAACAATCATTTGAATTTTGCGAACAATCAACAATTTCTAGATATTTAATTTTGCATATATTTCAAAATTCGTTCTCGGCAGTTCCATTGCGACTTACGGTCAGTGTGTAGCACTTAGGTCGACACTGTTGAGCTGGTAAGTGAATTTTCAATATTTTAAACAGTTCTCGATAATAACAGAAGGTACAGGGGTGCTTCCATGAAAAATGAAATAAATTTGATTTTCAGGGCTGAAATTGTTTCACGGAAAAGGTGTACCTGTAATAATTTGGGAGCCCCAAAAACGAGTCTGAAGGAATCTTCAGTCTATTTTGCCCCCTACTATGATTTACCGTAAAAATTGTTTCTTACATCATGGCTCGCGGTAAGTGTATAGTACTTAGGCCAACATCATTTAGCTGGTAAGTGTATTTTCAGCATTCTCATCATTGCTGCGAGTTTCATTATTTTACCTTGATGATTACGGATGATACGGGGGCGCTAACATGAAACGAGACAAATTTGGATTTTTCAGAGCTGAAATTTTCTCAGGAAAAAGGTATACCTTTAATAATTTGGAGGGTTTTGATTACGAATCTGAAGGAATTTTCATCCTATTTTTCCCCCTAGTAAGATTTACCGTAAACATGGTTTCTTTCATCGTGAATGGCAGGCAGTGTATAACACTTAAGTCAACATCAGTTACCCGTAAGTGTATTTTCAGCAGTTTTATCATTTCTGCAACTTTCTTCATTCTACCTTGATAATTACGGAAGTTACGGGCTGCTTCCATGGAAAGTGAGACAAATTTGGATTTTTGAGGACTGATATTTTTTTAGGAAAAAGGTGTAGGTACCTATAGTACTTTGGGGGTTCTGATCATGAATCTGAAAACATTTTCAGCTTATTCTGCTCCTAGTATGATTTACCGTAAAATGTGTTCTTCCATCGCGAATGGCCTGCAGTATATATTACTTAGGGCAACATGATTTAGACAGTAAGTGTATTTTCAGCATTTTCATCAATCCTGCAAGTTTCATCATTCTACTTTGATAATTACAGAAGTTGCGAAGGTGATTTCATGAAAATTGAGACACACTGTAGACACACATGGTGCTCATGTAAAAAGTACGGTATTCATAAAATGAAAATAGAGATCACTATGAGGATTCGGTGATTTTTGATATATACTTTGCATGAATCTCGACTCTCAAATCTTCAAAGGACCCTTATGGCTCTTTTTTTCAAAAAGCAGTAGCATAATCCATATGTGATTCAATAAGTGCACGTCAGCTTTTACAGCTGGTAAACCTACTTTTTCATTTATGACACTAATAGCATAACATCAAGAAGATAATTTTTTAGACAGTTTTCCAACATGTTCTTTGAATATCAATATGAACATCTGAAAATTTCGTGCATGGGTAATTGTTAATCAGTTGAATCAAGCATCACGGTATCCAGTTCACATCTGAAGGTTAACAAATCAGTTTTGTGGATATCGAGTACGAGAAGATTATTGCCAAACCAGGTTTTTATTATTTCAAGATCATATTGCATGTCATTCCGTAAAAAAGATCCATCAATATTGTGCCAAAATATAGTGCTTTCATCTACAAGTAACGTGAACTTCCCAGATATATTCGGATGGAAATATCGTTGACATAAATGGTAAAAATAAAATAGGGCATAATACCGAACCTTGGAGCAAACTGCTCCAGTCCGTGAATACTGGTCAGTTTTACCAATTGGCAGCAATTCTCTAGGTGAGATCTAAACCACCACAATCTAACTCTTCTAAAACCCTAATATTCAAGTTTCTTCAGCAGGATTCGGTGATTTACGCAAAGCCTCAGTTTGGTCCTAAAATACTACCGCAGCTGATTCACGACTGAAATACTGGCCTGGTTGAATGTGTCGTTATTCAATTTATACAATATATAATTTCAGTTTGAATCAGTGTTCAACACGATGGGTTAACACTTGAAGAAACCTGCTCGATTTGCAGGTTTCTTCTCGTTGGGTGTTTTTTATGCTCGCCAGGACTCGCGACATTTATGTGGTATTCAGTGAACGCAAGTCTTATAGTATGCTTTGGTGTATTTTTCGCATGATGATTCTGTGAACAGTGTGCCCAGATCTGAATCAGTTCCTTAAGTTGTACTCGGATCAATTTCAATCACTTTCAGCAGTCGTTTGGCGTAAGGTATCAATAGTTGTACCGGCTCCTCTTTCTTGTCGGGTCCTTGGCGTCTGCTAGTGAAAGTTTGTTCTTCTAGCTTTTTTTTGAAGTGGCACAGTTCAATACCGAGGCTTCTCTTTGTATTGCAAATACTGAAAGCATTACTCTAAATTGTCTGTAGTACAAAACTCAACTGACCACAGGAACTGAAGGTGAAAAACCATAATTCCCAATGTGTGTTCGCCGAATGGGCTCTGGAAGCGTTGGCACTAATTTCATCATTTCTGGTCTGATGGGTATGTAAACATTTTCGAACTTGGGATTCTACCAATCCACAAAAGATCCAGGAACGTCCAATGTACACCAAAAAAGTCACTGTGTGTTGTGTGTTTTTGGCTGGCAGCGTCATCGGTCCATATTTCTTTGAGAATGATATTAGTCAGGCCATCACTGTCAATGGTGAACACTATAGGTCGATCGATGATTACCAACTCCTTTTGACTTCAATTGGATGCTCTGGACACTAATGATATGCGGTGCCAGGACAGCGCAACGTGTCACACAACTCATGTCACGTTATATATTCTGCACAAGCGATTTGAGGGCATGGTCATCTCACTTGAAGGTGATGTGAACTGGCCACCGAGATCGTGTGATTTGATCCTATTAGAATTTTTCTTGTGGGTTTTTTTAAGTCGCAGGTGTATACGAATGAGACACAAACCACAGCGGTTCACAAAGCCAAGATAACCATCGGTCAAATTCAGTCTGGTTTATGCGTCAGAGTCATTGAAAATTGGATATCGCTAAGCGATAAAATGTTTCATCTGACTAGTGATTGAATTGACAGAAATGGAACTGACAGCAATATTTACGAATACCCCTCAATATAAAAATTTTCACACAGGAACATCAATTTGGTCAAAGTCAAACTTTGTTACTTTCGAGCAACCAGAAACATGAAACCACTCGTCATTCAAATTCACAGTTACTCTCATCGTACTGCTAAATAACGAAGTTTTCGTTAAGAAATGGAATATTATCGATACAATTATTAACAAAAACCAGACAATATATCAAATGACTGATTTTTATGAACGAAGATACTGTATTTATAGTACTAGTCTAATCGACAAGTTCAAAAACATGAAAAATAGAGATAAAGGTCCTAAAAATATTCGATTCGGAATCACCTCTAAAAAAATTTTTTTGAACGATTTTGATGCAGGAAAAAATTACAATTGTTATTAACAAAATAAGATAAAAAAAATGGTATTTAGTTTTTCGTTAATAACTCAAAAAATATCAATATTTAAGCAATTTTAAAAGATGCTCGTTAAAGAGAAGGAAATTTTCGTTAGAAAAGTCCCGACTGTTACGGCATGTGCGCGCTGCCGCCAAAGGGAGTTTATCAGAAAAAATAATTTTTTCATAACATAAAATGTCATTTTAAATATTTGAAAAAAATGTTGTATCTTCTTAGCACTTGAATGAATCGAGTCCCGCAGAAAAAAAAATTATCACCATTTTTCAAAAAGTTATTCAATTGTTAAAAAACAAATTTTTTCACAATATCTGTTGACATAAATAATGGCATAAAAGTGTATTGGCATATAAATTTTAAACTTCATGGAGCCTTTTTGTTATATATACTTCATACGATCCTGCGATAAAAATTCATGAAAAATTATTAATCTGTTAATTTAGATTTTTCATAACTACTGAAAAATGAAATATCAAAAAATTGTTGATATCATAATTTACACTTTTAAATAATTTGGCAAAAAATAATTTTTCATTCATTGTAATATAATTTTTTTATAGCATTTTTTTATATATAGGTATTTTTATAATTTTTTTTATGCTTCAGAAAAAAAATTACGTTGGTCAATATTTGTTGATGAAAAATTGTTAAACTGATAAACAATTAAATGATGATGGAAAAAAATTTTTGCTTTTTAAAAGTGTAAATTATAATTTCTAAAAGCAAAATTATTTTATAACTAATTATTTAAACAATCGAAATACATACAATTACAGACATAGCTAAATATCAATAAGAAAAATTATCAACAATTTTTAGATATTTCATTCTGCAATAGTTATAAAAAGTTATAATTAACAAATTAATAAATTTTTATGAACTTTTATCGCAGTATCGTACGAAATATATATATC
>WOGP01006261.1:0-12517 GCA_015342065.1 Leptinotarsa undecemlineata | reverse complement strand
CAAAATATTATAATAAACCTTATCGAGTTTTTGGAATTGCCATATGGCAGTTAAAAAGGAATATTTCTAGAAATATCGATACTGATGTGTTTGTCTTCAGGTAATTATTAAATATTACGCCATTTTGTAGTAGGTGAAGATATTGACTTCATATTCCAGGGTTGTTAAGTGTCAGGAGCTTCAAAGTGATAGGTCACAAGACCCCCCTTTCCATTTAATTCTTTTGTCGTTTATGTCGTTGTTGATGGCGCTCAGTCGCCATCTTGAATGTTTCATCCGTCAACTTCACTTCAAAATAAAGTATTCATACATTAATTCCAGTATCGCAAATTTCAATTTTTTGAGTTGACCCGTTCAAAAATAAACGGGGGGGGGACATTACATTGAAGAAATACACTGTACATATATTCGTAAATAATAAGTGATTACTGAATTTTGCAGTTCTACTATCAAGAGCATTGGAACTGTGTACTTCACGAATTATTCAATGAGATTTTATGTACTGATGAAATTATTTTGTAGAATATGTTTGCCAAATGGAAAAAGCATATCAGTTTCTGATATATACTTTTCATTGGTTGGTTGGGAAACTCTAACTTTCAATTTGCTATCGTCGTGACTGAAATTCAGTACGGTAAAAGCAAAAACCTTTTCGACTTTTAAAGCGGCATCCTCCGCTAGGAGAACAACATCCGCCTGTGATAGCTCAAGCGTGTATAGCTTTGAAGGGATATCTGCTGAAATATCCTTTTAATCCTTCTAGAAGAATCGTGAAATTGAAAAATGTATTTTCAGTAATGAAAAGATGGGGACTTTGAATCAGCATCACAAATTGTACGCATGGAAACAACAGTAGTAGTAATCATTTTTAATAATCGTCAATCTTAAACGGTGCGGTTGGTTAATGGAGAAATAATCACCAACACATGAAGCGAATCCAAATTCAATAAATGTTTTGTTTTATACAGTGTCATCTACAAAGTATGCACCATAAGGGAAAATTATTTATTAAGGGTTTATCGACAAAATGTTATTCTTAATGAAAGTTGGTGCATCCCCTAAAACTAAACATGAACCAACAAAATATAGTAAAACACACGTAATATACAACAAGGAGCAGTCAAATAGTTGATTTTGAGAGAAGAGTAATGTACTCTTATTTTGAAAAATTTTGGGAAATGTTATTTAGAAAAGTTGTTTAGCAATCAAAAATACATCTAGATTTGAATAGAACGCTATACAATAACTTCCTCAAGCGTTTAAGGAAGCTATTGTATAGCGAAACACGTGGCGCTTTTTGTAAAACCCTTTAAAGTGAAAATCATATAATAAACTGTATTAATCAGTTTTATATATACTTTATTAAAATAATTCATTTCAAGTTTTTTTTTGTTCCGAAAATCATCCTGAAGCTCTATAGTTTATTACCTTTTTTGTTCATAATATTTTGAAATATGATCCTTTTCTGCACATTATTGGTATTTGAATCAAATCGATCATTATTCTGTTAAACATATACTTACGAAAACATTGAAGGTGTATTTAAAATAGAATTCATTCTATTTGTCAATGTGAAATCAAGGATGGATGGGCAATATTTGACAGGATTTCCAAGAAGATCCTTTCGAATGATTATAACGGCCAATCCAGCGGGAGCCAAATTCTTCTGCGAAGCTGCAAAAATCAAACCAAACTGAAGAGGGACAATGGATGTAAATCTAATGTCACAATACTACCTTGGCTATATCTATTTTTTTAGTTAATATGTTGGAACACATATCGGCTACTAGAGGAACATTACCGGTTTCTGGTATAAAAGGGAATTCCACTCCTGAAAAAATATTATGAATATTTAATGATCAGTACTTCGAACATAACTAAGTTTTGTTGTGTGAGAGCTAGTTTTGAGGTTTTTTGGTCGTAGGCCCCAGTGGTAGACGAAATGTCAATCATAGAAACTTGCAGATCACGGCAAAAAAACCCGGAAAATAGTTTTCACAAAATTATCTCCGGCCGTGGAAGTTTACATTCTACAGTTTTGTTGTTTTTCTTTGTGTTGACAAAAAATATACCGGAGACACTATGAATTTTAAGTTCAAGAATGTATATCGTTTCGCTGGTGAGTTTTCTTTTATAGCTGTTCAAAGTAACTTGACATTTACACTATTCACATTTCCTTCATCTCAGTTTTGTTTCCTTTCATCACAAGTTTTTTTCAGTTTTATATGATATCTATACGGAGCTGCAAAATTTTTTAATTTGATTTCAAAAAGTTAGGAGGAATATAAAAGTGTTTTTCCAAAATATTTTCAGGCTCCAACTGCTGAGTCTAACCAGAAACAATCGTATAAAACTTTATCGTTTGAACAAAAATTTCCTTCACTACTCTTCCCCACATCATTTCTGCAAAAATGTGTTTATTGAATTTTCCAGAATCATTCTTTATTTATCTTCTGACTCTCCACTGACTGTATTTGTTTCAATGTGAATGCTCAAAGCGTCGCAAATGATTTAGTAGCTTATGTTTTTTACTGAGAATGGAGGAAAAAGTCAAGCAAAACAAAAGATATGAACGGATATAGAAATGTGGGGCATTAATGGTCCAAATTGCAAATATATTAAAAAAATAGTCTTACAACGTTAACAATGTGCTGCTGTATACAACTGTTGGAAACGTGATTATGATAGAAAGCATTCTAGATAAACAAATTATGAATAAAGAAAATCTATCTATATGTATATTCTATATACTTTATGAATGTGAAAGTTTGTGAGGATAGATGTATAATTACGGTATATAATATAACGGTAAGTATTGAGTGAGTCGGAAAAATTCTTGCTTCTTGAGAGCTATCTTGCGATGCGCGAGGGTAGAGGGGTGGTCTAGCAATGAAACACCATCGCTAAAAACGCGACGACCCGAACGCGGGCAGATGGGTGGAGGCAGACTTCGTTGACGGTTGTGTTAGTCTTGCGAATTTATTTAGAGGTAACATAATTCGATCCCCGAAGCTATTCATTACTTAGTGCAGTGGGCATATTTATTCAGTTACTGTATTTTTAATGTAAAAATATAAATTGCTTGATGTTGCTCGCTCTTATTTTAACGAACAATATAAACTGAACCTAGAATTTCGAAATATGCAGGTAGGTTTTTTGTATAGCGTAAATAAGAATCAAGAAAGAAAATCAGGAATTTCCATTTCCAAGGGGGGACAATAGGGGTTCAAATATTGTATTGGATTTCGTCAGTTTCGGTTTGATAAAATAATATTGAAACTATTTTCTTGAGATGATCTGTCACGAAACTCAATGTGATAAACCAAATTCTATGCAGGCGAAACCGCGGGCAACAACTTGTACAAGTATAAAGGAGTTGAAAATCTATACATATTTTTTACCCTATCTGAACAGTTCAAGTTTATCACGTCTGTTTTAAACTTCGATAATTCAGAATAATAGCGAAATAATATACTCTCTCAAACTTGAAAGTGAAAAAATGTTTTCATTCTAATTGAAAACAGTTCGCATTGGTTTGGAGTGTATTTCATATAAATAAACTCACTCTCCTCTACTTACCATCAATTGTATCATTATCACAGTAAAACACATAAGATGCATTTGAGTTTAATTTCCATGTTTTCTGGTCAGGAATGGATCCTATTTTGTCCAATTTAGGGGTGACGATGTTGACATGACCATGTTTTGTAGCTTCCTTAGCCGCCACAGATGACCAAGTTCCAGTTACTACGTAGTCGGCTATACCAGTTTTACCCATCAGATTCATAGGAATGGCAGAAAAAGCTCCTTGTCCTCCACCTTGCATGAAGAGAATTCGGTAGTTGGGAGGAATGTCACTGAAACACAATATTCAGAATGAAGAAATTCAAAGTCAGCTTGTTTGTTGCAATGAACATGGTTCAACTCGTTAATTGATACTAGAATACTATTTTTCAACTGAATTTTATTGCGTTCACCATTTGTATTGAATTGAGTTGTGAAAATACTGTTGGAGATTGAACCATCAAATGAAGTAGTCCTAAGCTTATTTCAT
This sequence comes from Leptinotarsa undecemlineata, assembly GCA_015342065.1. Classification (NCBI taxonomy): domain Eukaryota; kingdom Metazoa; phylum Arthropoda; class Insecta; order Coleoptera; family Chrysomelidae; genus Leptinotarsa; species Leptinotarsa undecemlineata. Next base: position 8,463 of record WOGP01006261.1, on the reverse strand, counting down.
AAAAACTAAGTACGAAAATACATCTTTGGTATGAGGTGTAGCCAAATTTTCAAATCAGCAAAGAATGCAAACTCTCACGGCCGGAGAAAACTATTTTTCGGGTATTCTGGCCATGGTCTTCAGTTTTTAATGGATTACTACTTACTTACTACTTGATATGAACATTAACATAGGCGATATGGTAACGGTCACTGTACCTGAGTTGATGCTTCATTGTTCCGAAGGTATTTACTACGATGCTGACTGACTGATCATGTTTATTCATTTTTTGAGGGTAAGTGTTTACAATGTCGTTCTATATTTTTGTTGGGGCCCTGCTATAGGCTTATGCCTCTTCAGGGTTTACAATTATTCATCCTATCAGTGTAAGTATTTCTGTGTCAATTTAAGAAGTTTGGGTGTCCTGGTTCATGGCTGTGATCGTTGTTCGTGGGGGAGCAGGTTTGTATGATCTTCAAGTTGAGTTCTCAGGGTGGTCCAGGGCGTGATCTTCCGCTATCGAATGGCTAATACATGTTTCTCCAGGATATTCCGATCCTTTGGGTCTACTACTAACTTCAGGAGTCTGGCTTGGAGGAGCGGGATCTTTTTCCGTGGTATCCTTTTGGCGCCTCCGCGGGGCCTTTATGAGGTGGTAATGGTGTCGATGGTCGCGGTGTTGTGGCTTCTCATTGTTTTCGATGCGTATCTGCCCTGTAGTTCGAAAAATCTCAAATTGATTGAGGTGATATCTATTTGGTTATATAAGTCGTGGAAGGGATGTCTGAAAGGGAGGTTATAGATGTTTTTCAGGATTCTTCTCTCGGTTCTTAATATTCGGTGGATTTGTCTTAGGGAGAGGATGCTGTTGCTATGTGATCCACGACAGGTCTTATAAAGGTTTTGTAGGTGTGTAAGAGTGTCTTACTGGTGACTCTTCCGAGCTTGCCTCTCAGCGCTTTTAGGAGATTAATTCTTTTCCTGACTCTTTCCATGATTCCCCTGATGTATGTCTCCCAGTTAAGGGTACTCGTTGAAGTAATCCCCAAGTAGGACACCGAGTTTTGGAGATTGAAGTTCTATCCCAGTTGTCTGAGGTTTGTATTGTCGATATTAAGTTTGGGACGGGTACAAGGACTGAGCCCAGTGGACTCCGGCTTTGGGAGTTACAGGGGAGGAAGTATTTGACCCTGGTTTCATATTACTATCAGTAGGCGTGGTTTGGTTTCTCTTAATTCAAAAAACCTGACCTTGTTAGTGTACTTTTGAGGACAGGTAGATTTAAGACAGCTATTAGCATTATTATAATTGTCATCAAATCTTAAAATAAATTCCGGATATTGTGCATTGAATTAATGTTTTTATTCGATTTTGAGTTTAGTTAATCATTCCTTGCGAAAAATTTAGGCTCAGTCGGAGGGTTTTCTGTATTTAAATTCGAATTTTTGAGAACTATCGAATAATATTGGAATAGAGAAGCACATGAAAACTTCAGGACCTTTGATTATCATTCTAAAAGATGAAGAATTCATTGATCTAATTTGCCATAGATACCGTCTTACGAAATCGTGATTCAATTTCACTTCTGCTGTTCCATAATAAGTTTATGACGATACATCCAATACAAAGTCAGAGCTTTCGGAAACGTACCTTAGAACATAACTTTCCAGGAATAACTTACAAAAAATTGTCACGTTTTCTTTTTAAGTTTTTTTAATGGAGACTGAAAATGTGCTACTTCAGGATCATTACAGAAGCATAAAGGATCCAGAAGGGTATCAACAGAAAAACCAGACTACAGGTTTATTTCCGAATTGATTTGGGTGTATACCGCATGGATAACCCAGATATAGCTATTGATCAAATAACGACTATTGTGGCGATTAACTACACTATTGAGAAAGCAAGTAAACTCGTCATAAATACACACAATGAATCTGAAATTATCTTATCTTTCTCTCTCTCTCTCTCTTTCTATTTTGGATTATCGTTACTTCCTATCTTCAGGCCCATATGACCAATGCTTCTCCTGTTGCTCAACAGGAGCTTCTTTGGGAGGCTAACGGTCTTGCACGAAGCAATGCTGCCACCTATTTTATTTTCGAACTTAGTATTATAAAAATCAGTAGTTTTATTTAACATAAAAACAATTTGATTTTTTTAAGTTGCCTCCTGCTTGGGAGACCTTATGGTATTTTACCACATATATAACCCCGTTTACGTGGTTATCCGAACCAACTCGGCCTGGATACCGGCGTGAATAAAGAAGGCCACTTATTCATCACTTTTTTATACACTCCACATTTCAATTTTAACACAACACAAAACGGAGCCCCACTATAGCACATGGTATCCGCGTACCATCTACGGACGTTATCAGCACGTCCGTCCACCACTAAGACCACCAGGGAACTCTCTTTTATTATCTTATATGTACGGACCTTGTAATTGATACCAATACTCATCTAGAACTGAAAATTGTTTGTTAATAATCAATATTACCTCAATAATTCTAAAGAGTTTTTAATTTTCACTTCTCTTTTTTTAATTTCGATCTAATTCACTAACACATTTTTCAATCATTTCACAAACAATTTTTCCAGAAAGATGTATACCAGGATGTCGATTTCTAAGCTCATAATTTTCAAAATGAAGTTGAATTATTTGTATCCTTTCAACTTCCACTTTCTGCGGAAAGCGACATTGTTGGTTATTCAAATATCTATATCTTCTAAAGAAAAGAACTAATTTCTGAAAGAGACAGGGAATCGAAATCATTTTTCCATGAACTTTAATTTAACTTTCATTCGAATTAAAGAAAAATGGGAGATGACACTTCTACTTATAGTGTTGACTGAAGGTTTTGAAATCGTTTTAGGGTAAGAATTTTTTCCCTTCACATTTAAATTTGATTTGTTTGGGATTTTCAGCAACAGTTTGTTCAGTGACAGGTCTGCCTCGCGGTACGTTTCTGAAACTCACTCTGAATAGTGAAACTTCTTCACTGCTGAAAGTATTTTTTTCATTTTCTTGGTTTCCTAATATAGAAAGTACATTTCGAAACAAGTATACTTAATGCACGCACCGTGATGTGTCCCCGACCTAGTGAAGGTCGACCCTTTGAATTTGAAAGACTGAAAGTTTTGAGAGCTCTATTTGCTCTGTTGCAATTGCAATGTTTACAAAAAATTTTTAAGAATATAAAAATGTTATTGATATATTTCAATATTTTTCCATCGCACCCACTATTTGTAGTACATATTTTCAGCCGTCTACGAATAACGAAGTTCTGATCGAAACGAAAATAAAGCATTCTCAACTGTTGAATAACAAGTAGGCTGAATTTATACTCACAGAAGTTCCCTCAAGACAATCTGTGCATTATTGTTGATTTTATTATATTCATCACTCCTATGACTTATTTCGACAAAGCTCATGCCACAATGCTGATACGAAAGGAATTCATTCTGAACTTCCTTCATAACCTAGAAAAAATATCTTGTGTCAGTAATAATAATGATCTTAATGAACCATTTTGGAACAGTATAGGAGGAACAGTAAAGCAGGTCAAATAATCATCAGGAATATAATGAAAACATAAGGAGATAAATACAACTCCAAAAAATAACAAAAGTTTACATCCTAGATACAGTGAGGGAATACTGTTCTGGTGATATGAATTTTTGTGTATTATTTATGTGTTAACAAAATGGCTTATTGCGATAATTAAAGCGAAGGGTACAACCATATTTCGACTGTATTTATGAAGTAGTTTCACATGAAAATGCTTCATCGCTACCCATGTTTCACAACAATCTGCAATAATTGGTCGTGTGCCTATGCTTTCTTCATTGTTGTTTCATTTTTATTTTATTTTAGTATCAAATACACTACCAGAAATAAATTGACGAAATTTCAGGTCACCTATTTTCGTAACTAATAACAAACGTGGTGGTTTTTAATCCTAATACATATATCTAATTGTCATCAAAAGTATAATAATACTAGCAGACTCGGGAACGTGTTGCTGTGGGTAAGGTTCTTGTTATATTACATTGTAGTTAACTATTTGAGAGGAACGGTAGAAGAACATCAATAACGGGAACCACCATGCTTCTCACATAGATGCCATTTGTAAAAAACTATGGCGACCTCAATGACACAGATTTTCTTCTACCGTAATCCCTTAGTACAATGAAAAATTATTATTCATGATAGAAGACGAAAACGTTAAAGCTGGTATAAAAATCCACTGAATTGATTGATTAAAATTTTCGTATAGTTGATATCAAGCAGAAATCAATACAAAATAATTGATTTTGAAATTTATAATTATTTTTATTACATTTTGTAACATATATGTTACAAAATGCAGAAACTGATTCGAGTATTCGTGAAAGTAACTGTTTGTATTGCAGAATATTCTGATAGTAAAGTAGAAAGATATACTGTACCGAAGTGAAAGTAGAATACAAAACCATGGGATTGATGAATTCAATTAATATTTGTGCGTCCGCCACTGGTAGGACGAAAAACAGTTTGACTTTTATAATATCTACGTACTCACCTGATTTGGTAATTTTGAAGGTCCAGAACCAAAATTCAAAACATTTTCCACTGACGACATCATTATTGATCAACTCAATATATCAAGTCTTTTCTGATATCCAGATTTGTCTGCAACGTTTGAAACACGAGAAACTTGAATCTGCTATACTGACATAACCTCCATTTATATCTCTAATCATTATGCGTTTGTTTTATATTAACAGCGAAGTTCATAGGCGGGGTAATAATATATTAATTCTGTTTCTGTTGAAAACAAGTCTCTTAAACTTGTAATGCACTGTTTGAAACCTTTGGTGTAGTAATGAATGTTACTGTACGTTTTCCAAACTAAACTGTTTTTTGTCAACTAGCCGTCGTTACCCCCTTAAGACGGACATCTCTCAGAAATTGGAACTTATCCGAGCTAAGAATGAACGAGGTCTTACCTTTTTTGCAAATTGATGGATGTAGCGATACTACGTGAGAGGATATCATCATAAAAAACTAGCAATGCAGTGACTATCGTTACTGCAGTTTCGTCCTCTAGGACATTTTCAAAGGAATACATTAAACTCATTGTTCAAACGAATACATTGAGCTTATTGTATTCAATGAGTATCAATAAGTTTATTGTATTCGTTTGAAAATCTTCTTATATGACGAAACTGTAGTAACTAGATAGATAGACAGTTTATTTGACTATATCATATACATATGGATATTCATAGCAAGTCATTTGGTCTGAAAAAATATCAAGTGAACTATTTAGTATTACATTAATACACTTTCAGAAGTAATTACAAAATATTATAGCACATAAACAAACAAAAATATAAGAAAAATATGAGAAACAGTTAAACAACCAGTACATAAACTGTAAGTATGTTCTCAGAGGCTAAAGGTCACACCTTGAATATCTTCCAAGTACTCATTGATGGAGTAAAAACTGTTTCTTAGCAAATACGATTTGATGGTTCTTTTACACTTATTCTCATTCATCGTTTTGATTTGATGAGGCAGTGCATTGTAGATACTTGAATCTATATAATTTTTTTGTGAAATAGAAAGCTCATATCTAGGTAGTCGGAACGCATATGAGACTGAAACATTGAGAAATAAACTGTTCTCAATGTTTCATACTTTGAAAAATACCTAAGCTGTCGCAGAAGAAATAATATGCTCAACAGTTTATGTTTTAATTGATCTATATGAGCATTCCAATTCAGTTTAGAGTCTAAAGTAACACCAAGTAGCTTCACATTCTGGTCTTATTGTTCACACTGGCGGGAAGTTACGAGTAGCCTCTGAGACTTGTCATCATTTGGTTTCAGATTGAGGGCTCTAAACCATATTCCATCTTTATCTTTCATTTTCTTTGATCGATCTAACAAAACGTGGTTATCTGGACTTGAACCTATAAATGACGTAAGAACACATTTGAAGGGAGGTATGAAGTTGCTTAGCTCATTAACATGAATAATAAATAAAAATGGTTCAGTTACGAATACAAGTGGTATTAAATAAAAAAAAATCCTATTTTTCATCTTACTTTTTGATGAGAGATTTCTAGCAACAAATTAATTTCATGATGCAAATAATTACTTTTACATCAGAAGTATATACAGACACCTCATCAGACAGTAATAATAACACTGATATTTATCCAGAGACAATCAATAAAATATCCAAAAAGTATACGAGATGGTGTAAGTGAATGAATATTCTTCATCACAAAGGCTCAAGTTTCAGCGAAACTATTGCTTGTACATGACTTTCTATGCAAATAGAACAATATATTAAAATAACGCTGTCCTATTGTTTCATCGCAGCGTGGAAAGCTTAACGAATTATATTTACTTCTGGTATTATTTTGATGCGCCACAAATTTGAAAAGTATTTTATTGTTATTCATACGGAGGATCACAGATAAAGAAAAAAGTTGTCTGACATCAAATAAAACTGATTCGTCAAACAGAAAATGTTATTGGATTGCTTAACACGATTCTCAAAATCCATCTGTGTATTGTGTTCAATTTTTCCAAGTGATTGTCATTCACACCACCCATTCGTAACAAGTCACTAGTTCGTTCAAAACCGAAGCAGACTCATCGGATGCGGTCTGTCAAATAACTCTTCAGATTTTTTTGAATGTTACTTCTTATGCCATGGTTATTAAATTTTTCTAGTGATTTCCTATGGCTCAAAGACTTTAGAGAGGATAAGGAATATGCAAAGCGATGTGTTGCTTTTATCTAATGAATTGTATACATAGGTTGTTAGTTAGCAAATTGCATCTTCTGCTTTTACTTTCCCAAAATTATATCGATATTCAGAAATTGAATTGAATTTTTCACAAGATGTAGACATTTTTATGCTAATGAATTTTTCTGAAACTCTCGTACAAACAAATGGGAGGTATTGAGTCTATAGCCTTCAATTTGCAGTTCATCTCCATTTTTAGGTCGTGATTTCCTTCATTCTGAATCTAAGTGAACTTTTTTCTTATAATATCATTGTTGAAAACTTGATGACATTTATAAGGAAGAAGTTCAGATGGAAAATGAATAGACGTACCACCAATATACGAAGAAATTTGAAGATATTTTCAAGTTACTAGTATGGAAATGATATTTGAAACAAGTGTCATTCATTACTAGAGAGCCTTTTTACAGTTTTTTCCCAACACCAAACCGTTATTTTAAAACCTCGACACGTGTTTCGATCACAACTTGAGAATGATTTCACTTGGTGATCGAAACACGAGTCGAGGTGTTGAAATAAAGGTTTGATGTATCGGTATCCAAAATTTTTGTTATTTACTTTTTCCAATCATTGGAAGTTTCTCATATTTTTTGTCTAATCATTGAGAAGTGAAAAATCAAAAAAATGTTCACTTCAAACATCAATCTTTTCTAAAAATATGCTTTCTCATAACTGAACAGGGATTAGGTTGATACTGATTTTGAAATTAAATACGGAAACTTTGAATGAAAAGAAACTTTTTGTGAACTTCAAATATAAATAATACACTGAACTTTCTCATCCTTAATTTTGACACTATTCCGAACAGCAACTGACCTCCTCACTACATTCAACAAACTGTACTTTTTTGAGGAACAAACATTAATGAATGAACAATCATTTCTGCTTTCCTATTGCTACCACTAATACCTTACATAGCTCATATATACTCAAACTATCGAAAGAAACAATATGTCATCGAAATGTCTCATCGAACTCCTATTCGCAGCCATCACTTGCCTCCATCGATGCCGTCGACAATGATGCCAGATCACATTTGCCAACAGAAAACTTTCAAATTCTGTTTCATAGCACCATATATCGTATTTTCCAAACCATACATCACCATTATTACATTGGAATGATTTCGTTGAGTTTTCACCAACTTATGACTTGAAAGAATAGAAAATTAAAAGGTTTTGCACGATTGCTGATGAATGAAATAAATTCATTTTAGCACAAGAACTAAGTAGGTAACGCACACAAATATGCACCTCTTTTCTTATTTGATTTCATGTTTTGAAAAGCTAAATTTCAGTTGTTAGTATTGGCTAGATTGATCTGAAATTTGGTACTATAATTAATCCAAGATGGCCGCGAATACAAAATGGCGGATTACATATCGACGTCGTCACGACGAAAGGGCGTAAGCGACATTTGGTAAATTTTACAGGAGGCGTAAAAAACGTTTGAATGTGTTATATTTCAACTATTCTTTACAAGTTTTGCATGAATATTCCTCTAATATGTCCTTCTCATTTATGAGAGAAAAAATATCGAAAAGAAATTTAAATTATGCAGTTATTGAATAAAATGTCGCTTACGCCTTTTTTCTGTTTTCGAGTGGCGCTTAAGCCTTTTTCGATGGCGCTTGCATAAATCAAGTTCTTTCCATATCCATTCAATTTGGCGGTT
>WOGP01006260.1:0-12518 GCA_015342065.1 Leptinotarsa undecemlineata | reverse complement strand
GTTTTAAATGTATCTTTCAAATACAACAAACTTTTTAGATCATCAAAAAATTATCTTTTTAAAAACATTCATGAAATAAAATGATACTTGCTTGAGAATGATTACAAAATTTGTAACCAAATTTTAAATTGAATGCATTAAAGTGAATGTTAGAAATATTCAAATTTTCAAATATTGAAATATAACAATCTTTATTATTCATAGAAAAATATTTAGTATGGAAAGTTAATTTGTTATATTTTCAGACAAACGAAACAAATTATCAACAATATTTCATGGGAAAACTTTGACAGTTATTCAAATATATTCATTGAAATTTTATTCCCAAACTTACTTTTAGAAAGTGAATTTGAAGTTTCATTACAATTCAACAGTCATATAAATAGCTAACATTTTATTCAAAGGTCAAAATTATATGCGGAGTTGAAACGTTTCTTGAATTTCCTCGAAAAATACATTCCATTGACTATTGAACAAAAATGTTTGTCATTGCTGAGTTGAACTATATGTATATAGATTATTTTTCAGCATAATATATAGTAAATTGGCGTTCCATTTTCCAATACATTGAAACAATATTTTTCTTCGGAATCAACAAAAGCTTCAAGTTATTTCATTAGTCCTTTTTATTAAAATAACAATTTTATTCATGTAACATTTTAAATCAAGTGTTTTTTAAAATAGAACAAATTTTGCAAACAATCGTTTCTAATGTGTCGAACAAATGCATGAATCAATTATTCTAATAAATAAATTGTTAGGTTAATAAATTGAGGCATGAATATTTGTGACAATAAAAAGTAAAACGGCGTTCCATCCGAATCTGTACTTTGAAGAGAAAAATGGCATTTAAAAAATTGTCAAAAGACGTCGTATTTTATTTCCCACAATATCAAGTTGTCTGTCTAGATTTCCATAAGGCCGCCATATTGAATTTGGAGAAAATACACGGAGTATAATTTTAAGTTCTTGTCTTCACTTCATTTCCGTTTGAAGAGAAATCGGTTTTCAATTATTTCCTCAAGAAATTATATCCAAGTATCCAAGAAATTACTAAAATAGTTGAATTTTCGACTACTCCCTTTTTGATTAATCATAGAAAGAACTTTTCTCAGAAAGTTTTGTGTAAAATTGAATTTACTAAAATAGTTCTGCAGACGGTAATGATTTGGAAAATGTAGCAGCCGAACGTTTCACGCGCCAAAAACTTTTGTTTATTTTCCATAAAATATCAAATCGACTAGCGCTACGTTTAGTCAACGGAACATTTATTAATTAGTCAAGCCGTCACCCCAGTTCGAGGTCAGTGGCGTCGTCACAGAAATTTTTCATCTTCGCAAAACAAAATCAATTCTCAATTTTTGAATAGGTATGAGTAAAAAATTCGACCAACATTGACAAATGATTCATTCAAATACTATCGTGCAACACAAATTTTGCAAATATATGTCTCGTCATACGTGTTTTCAGTGAAAAACCACAAAGAAAAAAGTCACAGATAGATATTTTCTGAATCAATATTATAATGATGATAATGATAATAATTATGCCGTTTATTATGCATAAAAATACATTTATACATAAAAGGAAAAGGGTTAGCCAAAGGCTATCCATGTAATTTTTGAATTGTTCTTATTTTTGTTCAAAACAAATTGTATACTTGCTGTTTTTCACGTTTTACTGCGTCATTGACGAAGTTGCGTATAGTTTTAGATAGTACTGTCTAGCGGCTACTGTCTTTTCTTTAAGATATCTGGCATGAGCTCTATCACGGGTTTTCACCATCAATTTGATATTATAAGTTATATATGGGGATGCTGTTTACAGTGCAAATTGGAGCATATTTGTCAAAAAGCATAATGATGCATTCGTTGAGAAAATTTACTATGGAATTAATATCTTGCAAAGTCACAATATCACCCCATGGTAAGTTAGCAGCATCTTGAGAAAAAAGTTTATTGTTGAAATTCTTGAAATTTCTATAAAAAATCTAGTTATTATAAGTATCTTCGCCTTCGAAATCAATATCGCAAAATACCATCAGATGATACCATGCATATCAAGTGTATTGGAATTCCTTACCAGTACTTCCTTACTCATGCCAATGACATCAATCAGAGATTCGGAATTTGTTGCTATCCGAGTAGAATTTTTTACAATTTGATTCATATCGAAACAAGAAACTAGGGCTGTAAATAGTTGAGTGTCGCGAAGGTCACAGTTTAACAAATTAATGTTAATATCACCAACTAACACCACAGTAGATGTTTCCAAATATACTCGTTCTAGTACATCAGCTAACTCCTGCATACAGTCCTCTACATTTGTTCCTGGTGTTTTTGTTTGTTTATACTGACTAATCCATAGCTGCTCTAGACCATTTGCAAAATTGAAGAGTAATATAATTTGTATTTATACAGCGATTTAATGAAAAAACATACTCCACCACCTCTACCGTCGCGGTCCATACGTATCAAGTTGAAGTTAGGTATAGTAACAAATCTATCTGGATATTCCATACAATTTCTCTTTTTGACTTTGACATTATTAATAAATATCTGAATCAAAACTAGTACTATTCCAAATCTACAGAAATTGTATAAAGGGGGTAATTATAGACCAATATCAATAATATGCAACTTCGCCAAAGTATTTGAAATCCTCATCTATAGCAGGTTATATCCTCATTTGAGCAATCAAATTATATCACTTCAACATAGTTTTATGAAAGGTCGCTCGACATTCACCAACTTTTCACTGTTACCCAATATACCGCTGAAACCATTGATAGGAGATCCCAAACTCATGTCATATATACGGACTTCTCTAAGGCGTTTGACAGACTTGATCACGTATGAATGCTATTGATATCATACAGGTACGGCTTTTCTCCGACCCTGATTCAACTTTTTATATCATACTTCACTGACAGGCAACAGTATGTTATATTCAATGGCTTCAAGTCGGTGGAATATGCAGCTGCCTCGGGTGTTCCTTCAAGACCCCCAGAGCAAGACGATATTTGTCGTGGAATTTTTAGCTCCCGGCGAGACGAATATCGTCCGAAAAGAGGAGGAAAAACGGATAAAATATCGAGATTTTCTCTTCGAACTCCGCAAACTCTATCCAGACAAGATAATTGTTCTGATTACTGGAGTCCTTGGTGGAATAATGCCCTCTCTCCTCTTGAATTTTAAAATCATACTGGCTTGCCGCATTAAGTCAGAAATCCACGATGTGGAAAGTGGTCATTGGTTGATAATGCTGGCGCGCCCTCTCGAATGTATCGGTGCCTGACCAGCCCACACTAAGGTGAAAATAAATGATAATATTTATTTTTCATTAGACACAGATAACATGTATTGGAATCGTCAAAGTTCACATAAAAGCCATGACACAAAATTCACAGTGTGAGCAACACCGTTGTTATCAGAACAACAACAACAAAATTAAAATGAAATAAAATACAGCACAGGTACACTTACATATTACGAATCGTAAAATTATTGCTTGTGTTTTGTCCATTAAAAAACGCGAAATTCTTTCTGATCCATTGTTTTGAAAATAATAAAAGTAGTGTCACTCTTATCACAATAACTCACAAGTAATTGAGTGAGTAGAATATCATGAAATTTCAACAGTTCTTTTTTGAAGGTTAGTACTAACTTAGAAAGTGTTGAATGCAATAAGACTAGCGCCATCTATGTGTTAGGTCCGAGACTTTTCAGCTCATGTAGTATTTCAAGAATATCTCAAGAAAAGTGGACTGTATAACTCAAAGAAGTGAGACAGGCCTCTATGTTTTGAATTTTGAATCAAAGAAGGTAAGCAATTTATAGAAAAAAATCATGTCCATAATATTGTGATGAATATTCAACAAAAAAATATGAAAAATTTGATATAAAGAATAAGATGTTACGAGTCCGCAGTGTTTTTTGGAGATATGAATAAACTGGACAAGCCAGATGAATGCCAAGTACCAACAAAAAAGCCAGCATAACTACTTTATTACATGTTGTTGAAGTTATATTGATTGCAGGGTTTGAAGGTAATTTCAGTTTTTTTATACCCGACATTTTCTCGTTATGAACTTTTCAATGAACTAAATCAACAAAATCCCAATACTCAATAAGATTTAAAATAACTCAGATTCAAAATTTGAATTTTACACAAAATTAATTTGAATCTTATATCAGCATTCTCTTCGATACTTTCTCTTATCACAAAAGTTCGCTAGTTTGAATGAAACGAAATGAATCGTTATTTCTGAAACCTTAACCTCTGGCGTATACTGAATCTGAAACAAACACCTTTCCCAAACACTAGAACCAATCACTTTTCGATGCGTGTTTCACCAACCAAGTTGGCGTCTTCAGGAGATGTAGTAAAATGATTCCAATTTGCAATATTTTCTCTTTACAGTTTCCTAACATTTATTGAAGTGTTTTGAAGGTCACTTCCAGTTGGTGTTACTGGGATCATACTGATGTCTTTGTGATTAGAAGTAACCAGGGTTTAGAATTTGATGTCTTCAGGTAAAATACCAGTACTTTTGGATATATCCCTGATAACTCAAAGTGGCATGTCCAAACTTTCTCATCCATTGGCATGTTAAGTTCCTCTTGAGTGAAGAAAGATACGATATTGGGAAAAATATTAGCAGTAAGTAATGGGTATTCTTCAAACATAGGTGATTAGGAAATATAAGTTCGAAGAGAATCTTCGTAAATCCGCGATTTCTCAAAAATCCAGATTCAAAGTGTATTATCCTTCCGGTTTAGAAAGTATTTTAAAATCGTTGAACGTGAAAGTAGCTTTCAAATTTCTTGCTCGTTTCCATTAATGTTAACAAGATTTTGGAAAATAATGAGTCGGAGATGTATGCAATGGGCTATGGGACTGGCAAAAATTATATCGGTCAGACTAAGCGACCCATTAGAACTCGTTTCCAAGAACACACATAGCATATCCGATTTTCGAGTCCTGAACAGTCTAGTGTCCTCCAATACGCGTTGAAAAACAGCCATAGAATGAATTAGAACTGTTTCAATTCATTATTGCCCAATACGCTTTGAAAAGCAGGCATAGAATGAATTAGAACTGTTTAAATCAATTATCGGCACATGACACTAGATTTTTGGATACTTTTGCAAGTCTGGAAATGGTGAAATGTGGCATGAATAATATGAACAGCAACAAAAGTCGCATTCCAAACTGCCCAATTTTCAGTTTCTATGAATGACTTTGTTGAATTTAGCGGCAACTTTCACGAGAGAATTTTCTTCAAATTTCTACCTTAAATCATTGATGTGTGTTGGAAAGTGAAAGAGTACCCTGTTAGATATAAATAGAGACAGGTCAGTTTACTTCATCTTCTAAAGCTGCCAACTTGATTGGTGAAACACACGTCAAGAAGGCTATTACAGATAGAGATTTAACAATTATTACTATCATTCATGAGTTTCTCATGAGTTCCTCCCATCGTGTATTTTCTTTAATGTCCCTGAGGCCTATTTACAAGTCATCCACCTCTCTTTATCAATCCCGAGACTCCGGTCATTTCCTACGAATCAAAATAAAGTGAGAGACCTCTAATATCTCCAATTTATTCTGTCTGTGATTCTAGCTGTGAAATAGGAGGATCGGTAATTGGTGGATGCCGCTAGAATAGCCAATGGGCAGATTGATTTACGGGTCGGGATATTTCCTGTACGGCATGGTGGAGTTTAACGTTCGGTCAATATTGTAAATCAGTCTCCTGGAAATAGAGCTCCCACGTCCTTAATTATTGATTGTACAGACTGAGGTCTACAACTATTTACTGGAGGATGCTCTAGGCAAAGTCGTTAAATCTTCGGGAAGGTCCAAGTTTTGTTCGGATCGTTGGTTAGAACAAGTGGACGTGATTGATGTTAGGGTTCTCGTACAGGTTGTGGAGTATATTTTGAAGGAGTTATTGGACGTTTTTACTAGGTCCGGAATGGCATCGTTGATTTCTGTGAAGGTTGCAGAAAATCCTTGACGTTTTTTATAAACATTGATATGTTCATTAAAATGAAATGTACTTCATCGCGTGAAGAATAATAATGAAATCTCTGCACCATCCAAAAATATACGACAGTCAAATGAGAATGAAACAAATCCATTACCAGAAACTATATTTTCGCTTCAGGAAAATTAGTATAGCCAACTCGATAGCTAGCTACACAAACATTTTTTCTAGATCATTGCAGGTGGTCCCCTTTACCAATGATCACATTATGCCAAAAATTGAAAAATCACTTTCTACCCATATATATTCTTCAACATATATACAAATATATGTCACTTAAATATACTAATATACTAATGAAACTATTTTTTTTAAGGTCAAAAGTTAAAGGTGTACTGAATTGAATCTCATAACGATGAGCAGTCACAGTCCGTCGCGTATTTTTGATATGTACCGCTCTTCGTGGAATTAATTGTGCCAAGTCACTTGAACACTTCCCGTAGAAGTATCTATTGAATAAATTGATGGATGTAGCCGTTACTACGTGGTAGGAAATCATAATGCAGAAAAAAAATTGAAACTTTTCATGTTACAATTCTATTTTTTTTCAGTCCATGTTCCAGACTATCAAGATTGCAAGTGATGTTCGCGTCTCCAATCAGGTGGATGGCTCTTCTCTGGATAGAACCCAGCAGCTTCAGGGTATGCTTAGGGGCGGAGCTCCATACATGAAAACCATACTCTAACGAAGGTCTGATCTCCGGCTGCCGGTGAAGATGATAATGAGGAAAAAAAGTGTGATGTCGTCAGCAAAACAATATATTGGATTCTTGGTTTTCTTCCAATAAGTCGTTGATATACAATGGATGGAGGATTGGAGACAATATAACTCCCTGGGGAACACTGCGTTGATGATGAAAGTATTCGAGAGATATCTGTCGACGGCCACTTGCAGGAAACGTTCTTTCAGAAAGCTGAAGAGTCATACACGAAAAGGATCCGACAAGCCATAACTTCGAAGTTTAACCAGCAAACCCTTAGCAAGGAAAGGCTTTAGATATATCAAGCGCAACAGCTCTTACTTCTCCGGAGTTCCTCGACTGCGTTATACATACGATACAAGGTCGCCTGTTGATCTTTGTTTCCGAAAGCCATATTGATGATCACTCCAGATATTGAAGCCTTCCAAATATTTGAGGATATGGTGTGATCTATAGTTATTTGTAAGATTTTCCTTGCCCTTTCTGGGAATAGGCTGAACGCGAGTAATCTTTCAACCAAAAGGAAAAACCTTCCTTTTAAGACGGGTTGAAAAGGTTCCGCACGGACGCAATGCCGACACTAAATATATATTCATCTACCGGACATGCAAGGGCATGGAGAAACAGTGATGAAAAGATAATTTCGTTTCATGAATACACCCTCTTCCTCTGCGGATGGCGCCCCAGTTGAAATATTTATGAATCCTTTTCTATTACACATCCAAAATATAAAACAAATCGACATAAAAAATTTCGGCCCCTGAAAATATAGAAATATGGAAAAACACTGATGAAAAGGTAGTTTTCATATGTAACCGCTCCCGTTTTGCCCCCAGGGGGGAGCCACAGTTGAAATATTCGAAATTTCTTCCTTATTGTACATGTACAACATGTACAATAAGGAACAATAACCTTCCAGTTCCAGTATGGAGAAACAGAGATGAGTGAGTGTTAAGTGAGTTACTTTCGCATTTTTAAGTATAGATATAATAGATAAAGAAAGGGTTCATTGTGCAACAATTTACTGAGTAAATCTAATTTTTTGCGTAAATATATTTTTCTGCCTGTTGATGAAATATATACTTTTTTAGAATAAGTTCGAAATTTTTCCATTCTCCATCTAGTGAAATTCCCCATCATGATTATATTTTTTACGATCTTTAGAAAGGTTCAAATACCTGAAAAAGTCAGATAAAATTAGTAATTCCAAATAATATTATGAAAATTGTAAAATTCGGTAATGGAATTTCAAAGAAATATTTGAGGTCAACTGATATTATATACATACATACGATATGATAGAGAATACTACAAGATATATTGAAAAAATTGTTAAGTCAGAAAATGGTATTTGTGACAAATTTATACTATTCAGGCCGTAGTCAAACTTCTCATTTGTCAATGAAATTTCTTATGTGCCATCAAACGGTTTTCTCAGTTTAGGGATGGGAGCTGTAGAACCGGCTGTCATGTTTTTAGCCACTAGAAAGAAGTTTTCAGGGATTTGAAAATAGAAAATTAAAAGATTCCAAATCGATGGTGGAACAGGCTTTGGCTAAAAGACAACAGGAGCCCCGAAAGGAAAAGAAGCCGTCACAACCAGTGCCTACACTTCCCTACATCAGAGGATAATCGAAAAAGATACGAAGAATTGGATCCAAGTACAACATCAGAACCTGCTTCAGATTCGGAAACACTATCTGTAGCAGCCTAACGAAAACCAGGCCACCAAACGAGAACTGCGATTCAAAGAATTGCATTTACCGGATATTCTGTGAGTGCGGAAATTGCCATTTCGGTGGAACTAAGAAGCCATTGAATGTTCACATTGCTGAGCACAAGAAAAACACACAGCGAGGAAAAACCTGCAAGTCAGGAATAGCAGAGCATGTTCGGACCCATCAACATAACATCGAATGATCCCAAGCTGACATCATATACAAAGAGGATCATTGGTTTAGGAGGAAATTTAAAGAAGCCGCATACTTACATGTTATCCAAAAATGTATTCAGCCAAGCTAGCGTAGAGATACACAACATATGGAAACCCATAATCTAGCGGGAAATGACCAACTTCCGCCAAACGGCCATCACCCACTAAACCAGTGAAGCGGAGAAAGGAAAGCAGAGATAAGTTAAAGTACTCAAAGGACCTATATATAGTGAGTTACCGGCGGAATCAGTCCAGTCATCACCCGCAGACGATTGTGGATAGTATTAATCGAAATGGCGTTAACAAATTTGGTTTGGAACCTTTAAATTTTATATTTTTAATTTATTTTTTGTTCAATTTGTTCCATTTTTAGTTGTATTTCATTTGACTATTATTTCATTTCAGGTTTTTTGTTCAATATATCAGACAATGGAAGTCCGAACTAGTGATATTTTTTATTTGACCGTCATATATTTCCAGTTCAGAAGTTAAAGGGAAGCAGGACTCTTTTCGATCTCAATGTACAGAAACTGAAGAAAAAAACAATAAAATTGAATAAATCAATCACAAAGTATAGAGTCGGAGAAGCTTTTGTTTCCTTTATAAAGTTCTGCTTTCAAAGCGTCGTCCGATCCCAAATGTGCAGGTTAATACGGTTTGTACCCAAAACAATAATAAGGGCGCATCGAAATGCTCGCAGGCAAGTGAATGCAATTATCGGTAACTATTCGAATGCTATCTGGCATTTCCATACGGAATTCACCTCCATGGACATGCATGTGGGTATGCGAGAGATTCCCGCTTCGCATGGCGAACAGTTATGGATACGAGAGCTTAGGTCCTGATAATAGTAATTCGAGTCGAGTTGACATGTGTTTCAATCCGGTTGTCTTCTTTAATAAAATTTGATCAGTTGATATCTGTATTTATGCACCATAATTATGTAAAAAATATCAAAATTATCATTTTACAGTGCATTTCTTTAATGTCTCCCCCCGTTTTATTTTTTGAATGGGTTAACTCAAAAAATTTTAAGCTCCCGACAAATGTTTCACAATACTAGAATATAATATCAATATCTTTAACGATTACAAAATGGCGTAACTTTTAATAATTGCCTGAATACATTAACATTAAATTACATAATATGACGTAATATGCTTGACATCAGTTCGGAAGATGCTCAAAATGGTTGCCTTGAACTTCTTGACATATGAACAGCCTATCCGATATTTCAAGCCGAACATTTTCGAACACAGTAACGCCTATATATCTACAAATATTTATTATTCTCTGCCGTATATCCAATATTGAAGCAGGTTCAGTTTTATACACCTTTTGCTTCAAAAAGCATCATAAAAAAAGTCCAAAGGTGTCAAATCTGGCGAGTGAGCTGGCCATTCTGTAGGACTTCGACGGCCAATCCAACGACCAGGAAAAATAGTATCCAAATAGTTTCTCACTAGGCTGGAGTAATGTGGTGATTCTGCATCTTGTTGGAATACAATACCCATATCAAATTCATTAGGATTCATTTCGACGATGTCAGTGATGGGAGGACCAACAGTAGTTTCCAGCATATTCAAATACTGTTACCCTGGTAAATTTTGATCAAGAAATAGAGGTTCAACAATATCGTTGTTCAAAATATCTTGTTCAAATGTTAACTGGATATTGGGTATGTGTTTCCCGGAAAACGTGTGGGTTGCTGTCACTCCAATAACGGCAATTTTGCTTGTGAACGTTGCCGTTGAAAAAATTTACATTTGCCACTGAAAAAAAATATTGTGGAGATAGATAGGATGCCTTGCAATGGTTTCCGTCATGATTTCGCAGAATTCTGTTCTTCGATCAGGGTCATCTTCAGTTAATTGTTGTACCATATCAATTTTGTACCATATCATATCACAAACATTCGCAACGGAATAAGTAAACTGTTCAGGATTTACTACCGTCTTACCAATTATTTGAACTTGCTGTTCTTCCGAAATGGACGGATGACCTGGGGGCTTTTTATTATATACACTACCGTAGTACACTAGTACGTAGTACACTAACGTAGTATTATATACTATATATTATATACAATATCGATATTATTGTGTTTGTTTTCAGGAAATTATTAAATGTTCCGCCATTTTGTAGTAGGTGAAGATATTGAGTTCATATTCTATGGTTGTGAAGTATTCGTCAGGAGCGTCAAAATGATGTGTGACAAGACTTCTCTTTCTATTTAATTTTTTCCCAGATGGCGCCCAGTTGCCGTCTTGAAAGTTTCATCTGTCAATTTTACTTCAAAATTAAGTATTCATGCATTAATTTCATTATCCAAAATTAAAATTTTTGGGTTGACCTGTAATAAAGGGGGGGATAATTTTAAAGAAATGCAATGTACAGTCGTTTCCTATTTGAAAAAAGATAAATTTAAAATTCACTTCACAAGTTTTTTGATATCGATCAAGTAAGTAATGTAAGTAAGTAATGTAAGTTTTTTTTGAATACCTACATATTCGTATTGGGCAACTTGAAAAAAGTTATATAGTTTTCATCAAATGATTTGAGTTGCTTGTTGGAAAAAAGAGTTCACATTGAAGAAATGATGATAGCATTAAGGAGAAAAGCTTGCACAATTTTTATAGTGAATTGTGTTCAGCTGAAAATGATGTTTTCCATATTGTCAAATTTTATGTGTATAGTCCGTTAGCCTGAGTTGAGGGCTTTGCCGATACAAATATGAACCTTCATATCATATTTGGAAAAAAGGGTTTGATGAAATGATTTGGAATAAAAATTGTATACCCTTTTAATGGATTAAATGGATTAAAAAAGGCGACGGCTGCAGGCTCATATAATCATAAAATCATGAGAATTTCAAATTTCATGCTCTAAGCGCTAATAATTTTCAGGCAAAATCCCTTCTCATAATGGTCGCTCGGTAGCCAGGCGGTTCGACGTGGGTGCTTTGTTCACTCACTCGAATTGACTGCCGTGTTGGTCGGTGGTTCAAGCCCTAGTGTGAACGATCGATTTGCACTTGCTATCGTTCAACCTGTGTTAGGAATCACACGTTAAAAGGTAACACCTCGTTAATCCTTAGCTCGCACAAGTTTCGACTTCTGAAGTTTGTCGTTCGTAGGGGTGCGACAGCTGGTTAACGGAAAAACTGATTTTTTTAATACTATGTTGTGATGCCTGCTGAAACGACAAGGTGAACATTTTTACTATTGCAAAATTTCAGACTTTTTCTTGAAAGTATAGAGTCTGGATCTTCCACCGGTATGTTATACGGGTGTCAAAATCGTCCCACTCATCATACCGAAGGCACAGCCTTTTTTTGCAAAAGCTTAGAATATTTTTGAATGTCAATTTCTAAGCAATTCTTGAGCAACCATTGTAGCGAACACTCTTTCTAACAAACTTAGAGTATGATAACATACAAATCAATGAAAATATTCTCCGACAGTCAAGCGGCGTTGGAAGCTCTTGGCTCCTTCCAAGCAACGTCTAAATTGGTAGCAAATTGCTAAAAACTACTCTATTTGGCTTGCCTTGCAATGGAGGGTCCTGCAAGCAGCTTCATCGGACCAGAATATGTCATTGGCATCGTTTTAGGATCAAACAAATATCGAACACCTGGATGGCAAGAAGATTTATGGATATCTGGCAGAATCTTCCAGGATTGGCCACTCCAAGGCGTTTACTCATCCTTCGGAGCTTGATACCAAACAGTTGTTGGACTGCAGCAGGGATGAACTACGATATCTAACAGGCCTTCTTATAGGTCAGTATCTTTTGAATCATAATATGCAGAGACTGGGACTGTCGAAAGACA